>LYUA01000587.1:127569-140576 GCA_002093875.1 Calopteryx splendens | reverse complement strand
TCCCGGAAAGCTCAGCGCACAGGAAGCATTTCTTCCAGGATTTCGCTGTCACGAAAGGGTTATTACACCCAAAGTAGTCTAGTGTTAATGCATCCCAGGAGGTTGCTCACCGTGGTCACTGCTGCTCCACATCATTTCTACAGTCTAACTGTTTTTGATTGCTCTCTTGTATCTTAACTCATATTTTGCTAAAGAGGAGCATTTGCTTTGTGAGCTACCTAACTGATATATGAGACAAAAGTATACCTCCAGGTGTTTTGCTGTGAGCCATTTCATCCGCCTAAGTGTCAGTTTTTACCATTTAATTTTCAGGGTCTTTTGGAACATAAATCAAAAGAAGAAACTGCAAATAATACAACTCACTTTGGGTTATGTTCAGATAATAAACTTTAGTTCAAATAAATTGTTGCTAGTATTTCTTGTTACTGATACTTGTTGTCAGTGATGCTGTGATCTGTGTAGACCAGATTCTGATGATTAAATTTTTGTATGTTCAGTGAATTCTTTATTGTCCTTGTTTTTGCATAATATCTAAAGTTTGTTTGGAAACCATATTGATTCTCAGGTCAAAAAAATGTGAAATCTTCCCCCTCAATAGGCAGAATAGAAGGGTGTCGGTGGAAATATGGGGGAGATAGGGTAAATGTTTTTCAAAACAACTGTAACTATGTGGCATATGTGGCTACTCTTGCATTGTAATTGGTGGTTGTGGGTGATCAAATTGATGGATGTAATTTCAGGTATGGGTGCTAAGCTGTTTAAATAGAGCGAGTAATTGTTCTAGGTCATGTTATCAAACCACTTTCACTTGAATAAAAATGAAAGAGCTATATCCCTACATATTTGCAAAATATGTGATTGGAGAAGAGCACTCTCTCTATATTTATCTGGTTATGTTTTTGAAATTCTTAATGTACACACAAATGGTCAGAGGTTGAATGCTTTAAAAGGGGCAGAAATAATTCAACAAGGATCCAACCAAGTACATTTACTTAATGACATGGCCCTCAACAATCACTCTCCTGTTCTGTAACTACCACTTGGCCATTCCCAATTGTTCCACCTCGCCACATGACTCACCTTCCCCCTCTCAGAATGATAACTGTGGAGAATACTGTAAAATGGGCACATTGTGACAGTTGGTTCTTTATCTGAGGATGGCTCACTGTGTAGAAATATAGTGTAAATTTAAATATAAACTTATGGAAACTCATTCAAGTAATATATCAGTTTCTTATGCGAAATGAATTTACTCAAATAGTTTCTAATTTATGTACATACCTAGTTCACTATTTATCGTTAATATCAAATTAATAATCTACTCTTCATTAATCATTTTGGAGGCATACCTATATAATTTATGTTGTGAAAGTATTTTAATTATGCATTTACAAAATGTGAACTACATTAACATAATATATTAAGAGCTCGTAAATTAAACCACAAGATTTACTGACCTTTGGTTGAGATAGAGGCTTTTCCATTTTCCTCATGCATACATCAGTGATGATAGGAATTTTAAGGTAGCAATCCCTCATTATATGTTGTTTACTTTTTTTTATATTCTTTTCTGTATCATGAGATGCTATTTCTAGGCTTTTTTTATCCTTTTTCATTGCGTGAGGGTCATTGATCATTATTAAAAGCTGTTCACATATTTTTTTTATCACTTCCGGTCCTTCTTCACTGCATAAATTTGGGTTGATGCTTTTCTCATGGTTAGGTGATGTACATCTGTATTTCTGCATCCATTTTTTCTTCTCATCTTGGTTAAAGTTGATTTCTTCAGAGATTTCTCCTTAAGATGTGGATTAGTAAATTTTTGTTATTTTAATTAGGTTTTATACATATTTCTCAGCAATGGAATGCAGTGAAGAAAAAGTAATTTCTACTGTTCTACTATTTCATGTACAGCAAGATTTGAAAAGATCAATGAAAGAGTGAGTTGTGCCACTTTCATTCAGTGTTCTAACTTCATATCTTAATATAGATATTAATCCTTGAAAGAGCTGTTCATTCAGCCAAATGTAAGTCATTTCTCTTTCAATTTCTAGCTATTCCATTGGGTTTATATGTAACCAGATGGAATATAATTAAATGGCTCTTATGAATTTTCATATCGTTTTATTTATCTTTCATCATTTCTACATTCTCATTAAATTAGTGGTTGGTTGGTCATTCTCATTATGGTCTACACCTCACACAATTGGTTTACTACTAAGCACAATGATGCATATTCATGATAATAGGCATTAAATTTATTTCTTCATTATGAACTGTTGACATTTTCAAAGTATCCTGGCAATACTGACACAAGCATTTAAAAAAGATTATACTTTTTAAAGAAGATGTGTTTTAACTTTCGATCAGTTCAAATCCACTTTTAATGTCACCATCACTTCAAGGCAGTGGGCAATACCAATTAGAGCAGAAAAGAAGATAAGAGGGGGTAGGAATGTTCTAGCAGCTCTCTGCTGCAATGGTCTCAGTAACAATGGAGAGCCCATTGGAAGAGGAGTCCATAACAGTGGTTTCAGCAGGTGTGGAATCAATGAGGACAAGGGGAGAGGAGATGTCATAAGTGGAAACATCTATTTTGGGTGCATGATATAGTTCTCTTATTTTTCACAATTCTTAATTTTAACAAGACTGGGATTAAAATTTGCAGCATGAAATTTACAAAATCATAGAGAGAAATGGAGTAAGTATGATAGAAATTTTCAAAGCTGGTTGCACTCTACAGGTGGTAGCAAAAGATCTGAACTTCATCATAAATAGTTCGGGAATAAAGCAAAAAATAAATTCCAGGAGTGCTCCAACTAGGAAAACATCCAACTGTGAAGATGATCTGACTAAGAAGATGATGCTATTATTTGTGAAGATGAGACACATCTAATATAGATGCTGTCACTGTCACAACTAAAAGAAATATTGGTTTGCACTGCAGCAATTCCATTGTTTTTGTGTTCTCTGTGGTCCCTGATAACAGAAAAACCCCCTTCTGGGCATTGACAATATATATCTTGTGAGGAAATGCCATTATATTTTGAAAAAGTCATTCAGATTGTTCATTTCAAAACCTCATTACCTACTCTGTTATTCATGCTAGTTTGGCCTAGTTTTAAGTAAGGGTATAGGGTATACCCTTCAATCTATTTTTGCATTGCTATTTTTTTCAGCTTTGATTTATTTTTTGTTGATATTGTTTATATGTTTTTTCATTATTGATTCCATAGTTGCTTTAATATTTTCCATCTGGCAGATCCTATTTTAGGCTTTTGCCTTTTTGTTTCCTCAACTGGTACCTTTTGTCTCAAAATATAAAAAGTTCATGTACTTCACTTTTGCTGACAGACTTGATAGAGATATAATAGTGATTACAAAAACTAACTGGCCAGGTTATGTAGATGAATTAGCCTAATGGTAATCAATTCGATTTTAGCCTTGGTGATGAGTTACATAAACGTGCGATATTATAAAATAAATTTAGGGAAAAAGAGATAAGAGTTTAACCCTTTGAGTAGTACAAACGTTCATGTACGTCCTCAGGCCTCCTGAGCATCTGGAGTACGAACATACATGTACGTCCTGGTAGTTTGAGCAAGAGCAGTAAAGGCGTACGTATACGTCTCCTTTTCAGAAGCATAGCAGCATGTGTCACCATCTATATTGCAATACTTAAATGACCTAATTTAATTTTTTTGAAAAAAAACTCACTCCCAGGGCTTAGCCAGCATGAAAAAAACTCACTACTCAAAAGGTTAAGGACAGTGGCCAAAAATATAGCAAAAACCACCACAGGTCAACCAAATGATGTGGCAAAATGCACTCTAAGGATTCACTTTTTCATGAGAACCATCAATATCTATTGGTTGGAGAATCATCAGGAAAGTACCATATGCCAAATGAGATATACATGTTTAAATTGGGTGATTTTTCCATGTGTATGGGCTAATCCTAAAAAATATCATACAAAAACATAAAAGCTTTACCATGGAGTTAATAAGTTCAACCCGGTTCACAAATTATATAACAGGCCTTAGAGATGGCATGGGAGCCAAAAATATTGTTGCATTGGGTGGTGGTGTAAAAATTATAAATTTTATTTTTATCCGGGGGGAAGGAGCCTGGTAGTTTAGTGAGTAGAGCACTAAGCTGCGAACTGGAGAGCCTGGTTTTGATTCCGGGTGACCCCCTGGGAACCCTCAGCTTCACCCAAACTGTACCATTTTTCGGGTAGCAGGTCATCCTGGGAAATTACAGGTGGTACAAAAAGGAACTGGCCACCATTCAGGTTGATTACCTGGATTACCCACTCTGGATTGAATGTGTTAATATTTGCAGAGTGCTTACCCCATAGGAAAAAACTTTAATATTTTCCCAACCGGGGACTGCTCTTCCCTTTTCTGCCCTTCCCCTCTCTGCCCATTCCTTCTCTGCCCTTCCCCTCTCTGCCCTTCCCATCTTTGCCCTTCCCGTCTTTGCCCTTCCCCTACACCAATCCACTAACATTCACGCACAAGTAAAGGAAACCCCATTGAGAATTAGGGACTCGGGCTGAGGCTGGCATCTGCAGGTTATGATAGACCACTGGACTTTGAATGTGTGTCTCTAGTCTCAATCTCCATTGAACAAAAATTAAGACAGATTCGGAAATCTTCATCCATGAACTAAATACATGGAATAAAATTAAATCAGGCATATTTTCTATATTGCCTTTTTATAAGACAAAACCCAAGAAAAGTGCCGAAAAACAAAATGAAAATGTTTTCAATTTTAAGGGAATAATTAATTAGAATTTAAAGGTAAACAGAAGAAACTAAAAAATTACTTGTGCCAAATATGAACATTCAACATTTAACTCTCACTTGACTTTGGACAGTCATCACTGTGCTCCTCCCGAGTCAAGTCTTCATACACAAATCTTGCTAATGATGGTCACCTTGATTGATATCGAAATATCGATATAGGAGCATTCAAATTTTTTTATTGGCAATAGGATTCATCTCTGTATCACTCACAGCCATTAGCTCACTCCTCTTCTTCCAAAAATGGTGAAGGCAAAATTTATCATTGGCCATACATAAAACTACATATTCTGACATCTAGAATAACAAAACTTCGACACAAAATCAACAAAAATAAAGCAGAGTAACACTGAAGAAAATTTAGCCATGAAGATGACTTGAAACAGTTATCCTAAGGCTGGCAAACTAGAACATTACCATACTGACCATAAAAATTTGATATCCAACACGCGTATTTAAATTCTGACAGTACCTACTCAGTAAGAAGAGTAATGAGGTATATGACTTTTGCAGTACTTTTACATAGTATTCTCATCGACTCTTGGTTGTCTACATTCAAAGGGGAGTATTTCTGAGTTCAGGGAGTTCTCAGGAACATGATTGCCATGTTTCGATAAATTATATCTCATGCTGACCAAATCATCCCCATAAATATATTAGCAGACTCATTATAATGTGTATACTCAATGCACGAGGCTTAAAATAATAAGAAAAAAATATTTTCCTCAATAATCCATGAAATTGATTAAAATTTTTGGAATGAAAATTTTTAAGCATTGATCTGTAACTCCATCATTGAAGAATAGAAAAAGAAGCAAAGTTACATCAATTTCCTGCAGTGTTGCACATCTTAATAAATTTATATTTTTTTAAATTCTTCCATCTTTTTTATTTCATTCCTCATGCATCATCTCAAACATGCATAGTGCCAACATTTACTTTGATTCTCAAAATGAACATATGATCTTTTTTCTCACCTGCTTCCTTAGGACCAAGAAATGGATATTTCCCATAATTTGCCAGTCTTTCAAAGGGTGGCTGGGCATTTTCAAATGCATTTTTAGGATTATATTGATATTCTTCTTTATGATATTTTACTTCACTCCTAACGAGAGGCATATGAAGGTCTTTCCTAAAAAAGTATGTAATTAATCCACAAGCGTCATGGGCTACTAGGCTATTATTATTTGGAAATGGAATAATATTTTTAAAATCTCACATACCTTATGAAATTTCTTTGATTTTCCTCAGGGTAATGTTTGAATGAAACACTGTTATTTCTGTTGTTGATGTATTGTATCGATGCCTTGCTTGCCTCATCAGCTATTTTATTATGAGATCTTGGGAATCCCTAGAAATTTATATAAAAGTAATTAATAGGAATTCTTGGATGGCATTAAGATAGGTGGGAAGGAGAAGGGGAAGTAATGTTAAATGGGTACAAGATGGTGTACAAATATTGTTGGCTACTAAGAACAGGGGAGTCATTGTAGTGTTGAAGAAGGAAATAGAAAGAGCTTAACTAGAGTGATAGCCTTTGTAGAATGG
Organism: Calopteryx splendens; assembly: GCA_002093875.1. Classification (NCBI taxonomy): domain Eukaryota; kingdom Metazoa; phylum Arthropoda; class Insecta; order Odonata; family Calopterygidae; genus Calopteryx; species Calopteryx splendens. The sequence continues at coordinate 134,220 of LYUA01000587.1, read as the reverse complement.
GTGATAGGAGTCAAGATAATATGTAAGCAAGTAGATACTATAATCATACAAGAGAGCATTTCCCTTATTGGATGCAGTGGATGAGGAAATGGATTCAATCTGCAAATAGATATTCCAGGTGTATGAAGAGAATGTTAAGCCCTTCAGTGGTGAGCTAATTTTTCCAAATCCCTCGTTCAGGGTAACACTACACACCATGCAATGCTGCTCCCACTGTGCTACGTTGGTCATTAAAAAATACCCAAAAACTCTACTAGGAGAACTATATGCTGATTGGAAAGGTGTGCCACCATTTGGACAACATATAAAATACTACCAAATAAGTGTAATTGGCCCAGAAATTTTTCGTGTGTGAATGATTTGAACACCAAGTTGACCATGGAAATCTTGCGGGATAGAACATTTTGGGCAGTGCTGCAAAGCCCGGAAATTTTCCAGTCATACCACTTAAGAGGTTAAGGGACAGGTGATAGTGTTGATAGTGGAGGCTGAAACAATGTCATAGGGAGGGGCAGAAGAGGTGATGTGGTGGAGGAATACAGTCTGAGAAACAGGAACAAGAGAGGAGCGAGAACAATAGAATTCTGTGAAGAGAACAACATATGGGTGGTAAAAACATGGTTCAGGAACCAAAAACGGAGGATGTACTCTTGGAAATGTCAAGGAGATAAAAATAGATACCAAACAGAATTTTTCTAGCCAACCAGAGATTGAAGAATAGTGTAAAGAATGCCGTGACCCTTCCAGGTGATGATGCTGACTCGGACCACAACCTGTTGATGGTGGACCTGTAGATGAAATATAAGCATTAGGAAAGGAACAGTACATATACAAAGAAATGGGACCTAAAGAAGCTGAAATATGAAGAAACAGAGTCCATTACAACCCTAGAGGAAAAATTTCAAGCATCAAAAAAGAAGCAGCACATTAAGAGAGATTGGGATAATAGGGAATGCGGCATTACAGAGGGACTGGAACATGAAGTACAGATTATGATAAGTCAGAAGAATAAGAAAGAATGGATCACCCTGGGAATGAGAAAGGAAAATGAAAATATGTCAACTCAGAGCATTGGAAAAAGCAATACAGGAAGCTAAATTATGAACTAAGGATGGAGATGGATAATGCTATTTTTTGTGTTGATTTACAACTTCTGAGATTGATTTCTAAGTGTGTAATATATAGGAAAGTTCTTTTAATCAGGCATGAATTTTACCTGGTACCTGGGAAAATATTTTGCATCACTGGAGGTTTTGGTCAGTGATGCTATTGTTATGTGTGGAGAATTTGGTGGATGACAGCAAAATTTATCTTCTGAGAAGTGGTTCTGGGTAATATCTTTTGGTGAAGGAAGTCTTTATTTGTGTAAGCACTTGTTGAAATTACGTTTTGTACCTATTGCATTATGGTGGTCATGGACGGAGAGTCATGGATGGAGAGTTGATAGGGAATGGAGTGTTTTGTTTGAGTGGAATGACAGTTATTGCAATGTAGGTAAAGTTGCTTCTTTGTGGGCTTGATGTGAATTCAGTTTCTATGTGCTTGTCTTTGTAAGATTGTCTAGATGGATGTCAATTTTCAGGAGTATGATAAGGTTTTGAGGGATAGTGGAGGTGAAGCAAATGGAGAAGGTATTGAATTCATGGAGAAATTTCATCAGTGACTCCTTGCTGTGAGTCTAAATGTTAAAAATGTCATCAATGAACCTGACCCACACTTCAGGCTGCAATATCTGGAGAGGGGTTAATATGGGAAAATACATATTTTGCTGCATTGACCTCATGTATCATAGGTTGCTCAACTCTATGAGAATTTTTATAACTATAGTGAATGTAAAATCCAAATTGTTTTGGGATTATATATCTTTCAAATATGGTCAATTAAGGCCAGAATGTTTTTAATAAATTCCTAAAAATATTATGCAATTTTTTAGGCATACACAATGAGGATGGATTCAGTCACTCTGTATTCCTTTTCTATTATTTCCTCATGATAATGATTACCTGTCCAGGCATCATCTCTGTGGATCTCTGAAGTATAATGTTTTTTCATCAATATATTGTGATTTTCATGCAAGTAATACCACCTATTAATTTGTTTATTTTTAAATTTTTGGAAATATTTAATTTGCTTTTCCCTGTTCACTTAATTCATTAAAACTTATGACACCTGGCTAATATGGTCATCTCTAAAGTAACTATTATTACCCTTTCACTTTGATGACTTGCAGGTTTAATTGCAGTTGCTCGATATGGTGTTGATGATCCATAACTCCAAGCAAATTCCTGTGAGGTCGAGGACGACAGCTGCTTTTCTATACTATGACTTGCTGGTTTTATCCCCAAACTGAAATAGTGATTTATGGTCATTAGCAAAGATAATATTGTGCACTTCAATTAATTCATTCAAATTATTTATTGCAAATTAGCTCAAGATAACCATTAAAAGTCACTGATAAATTCTCTCTTTGTCACTTAATATATTCACACTGCCAATAAATTAGCAGTCACTATAAACCTTTCTATTGAAACTAAAATTTTCTTCATTAAAATCTTAAGCCACTTAAAATATTTTACCATCAGCACTAAAAACCTGGAGTGTTATCACACCCTTGGTACCAGGAGTGGTTAAATTTGGCTCCAGCTTCTTTTGTGCTCTAACAGGGAAGTATTGAATTTTTTATGATTTGCTTTTTCAACTTTTATCTGAAGGGTAACTGTACTTCAATAATGCCATCCATAGAATGGCATAGCTTTTTTTTCTGGAGTACTTATTCAGTTAAAGGTTTTAATTTTTTTATGCTTGAATTAAGAATTATGAAATTTTGTCTGATCACTTTTCCTTCTTCAATTTTGAGTTTTGTAGGCATGCCAAAATAGGTAGGCACTTACCAGTGAAATAATTTTTTTGTCTGAATCTACAGCATTTTAAAGTAGCTTTAGGGGAAGTACAATCTGAACCAAATATTAGGGAATCATTTACAACATTTTAAACAAGCACGAGGGTAAGTATCTATCGTAGGCCTCCAGAGCTCATGCAGGAGTGGTCCTTCTTACATCTAATATGAGGTGCAACCCAAAATTGTTCAGAATTTGAAAACTCCACCCAAGCCAGTAGTAGTGAGAACTTCTGCTGCTATATACCACTTGGAGTGTATTTTAGCTCTTAATCTGCATCTTTGTGAGCGAAAATGTTTCTTGGATTTTGTTGTTTTCATTACATCCTTTTCTTCTCTGCCTGCAAATTCCAAAATATCGTCCACTGTGAAGATTGCTGCTTTGTTTCAGGGTCATAGCCATGCACCCATAGTGTACCAGTAATTATGACTCTGGGCAGGAAGTTTCTGTCATCTCTAACTATTGCTTACAGCTCAGTGCACACCTCATCTCGTTTGTCTCGGGACAAAGTTTGCTGCCATTCATCTCATGTTCAGTACATTCACCAAAATGCATTGACATGTCCTGTATATCTGCCCAACTCTATCACAAATGTCATGGATTGCCTGCCTTGGTTCCTCAAGGACCACTTCATGTACTTTCGTGATCGTTTCTGAAGTTATACAGGATGCCAGTCAACTTGAATGTTTGTCAGCCTCCACAGACTCCCGGCCATCTTTGAAATGCTTAAACCACTCAAATGTTCCTGCTTGGCTTAGGGATTGCCTCTCCTTTAGCATTTGGAGGTTCTCTGCAACAGTTTACTTTAGCTTGACCCAAAACTCAATGCAGATAAACTTATCCTCTTCATATCAGCCATATCATAATTTGCAGACAGAGAAGAACACAGTGTAAAGAAAACAGCAAAACTAAGAAACAAGTGCACTCATGAAGAAGCACACTTGGCAGACTGGAATCTGATATACACACCAAGTGTCTTCTAGCAGCAAAAGTTCATACTGCTATTAGTTTGGGGGGAATATTCAAATTATCAACAGCTTTGAGTAGGACCTCATATGTGCTGTGGGTCCTACCATTTCCCTCAAAATATTTTGCTTGGCCCACCTCCCAGTGTCTCTGACATTCAATACTTTCCACTCAGCACTATCTACACCTTTTTATAAAGAACCAATGGAAGTGTAGGCTCGTCTTTGGCGATGACAGCAAGTATAAATTTAAGTAGACTCCACCACATCTTTAACAGGCTTATCTTTGGAAGCTTGAGGAGTGGAAGTTGCATATCCATGACCATAAGAAATCAATGAACCCCTTGCCCTAATATTACCTAATTTGTGGCTTCCAGAGCCACAAGGACATCCTTATGCAGGAGCAGATGGTCCATGTGCAACTGTAGCCAAACCATACCCCCTTGTACTCCATCGACCTGGCAATCCACTTTGCCCTCAGATCTGTGTACTTCCAGTAAAATGATTGAGAAGACAATAAATTACACTGTGCCTGCATTTAAATTCTACTTCCATTTTTTGCAGTAACAAAGCTACAAACCAATTCCTATAATATTTTCCATTGGATCTCCTGCTGGATGATTACTGCCCTCCAGCTGAGAATCAGGATCATCTGAATTTGATGTTGAGGATAAGGAGCGCCATTGACACAAAAGTAACAAATCCTAGTCTCTACATGATTTACTATCATTTGCGATTTATTGTCAGATTTCTGCTGATTCTCAGATTAATGCAGGGCTTCCAAAACCTACTTAGGGGTAAACCCATGGCAAACTATTTTTACAGCAACCAAATATCCAAAAGAGTAAAAACTCCAAATTGTGTGCTGACTACAAGCTTCTACTCCAAGACATGCTCAAGCATGCTTTGCAGCAGTGATGGACTCCCCTTATTTGGGTGACATCAATAATGTTGATACATCATGGCCAATTGTATGTGAAGAATTAATTCCTCCCATCTAAATGCTTCATTAGCATATTTATTATTGTCTTAATTGGTACCTTCTTTGTTTTTTTTTATTTAAAAAATGAAAAAATACACTTTACATAAATTTAATAGTAGCAATCAGCTTATTCAACTATCTTGTGAGAGTAAAATTGAAGTGGAGAGACTTAAGCCTAGTAAGACCCCCTTTGGGTTTTGTGGCAAGAATAGGAAAGATAGGGTGAGGAAATAGTGGTGTATGAAGGAATATGGATTGAATGCAGGGTTCATAGACATGCATGAAAGAAGTAAAGAAGTGTTTTCTAAATGCAGTTAGGTAATTTGCAAACTTGACCTAAAGTCTTATTGCCTGGAAGACTGTGACTGAATTTGGTAGCCCAGAATAATATTTCTTTACCTTGATGTGGTTCCTGGCTTCAAGGAAAGTACTTTCATTGATGAAGTCATGCTGTTCAAATAATTACTTGCTGAAATGCTCTTGTAGTAAATTTTTCGATGGGGTGTTTCCTCTTGGCACTTGCTGGTATCTAGAATGTATCATTTAAAGCTTGCATTACATGTACAATTGGCAAGGATTGAGAATGGAGAAAAATTAAATTATTTGAAGTGGTTGAACACAATACTATAATACCCTGTATGTCTTAAGGCACTTCACCAACTAAATTTAAATTCTTCACCACAGTAAAGTTTTTGGCAACCCCACTGACTAAATAAACTCATGTGGTTGGAAAATTAAACTTTGTACATAGTAATTGAATTTTGTACACTGTTAAGCATAATACTATTAGCTTGTCAATACTGAGTTTTATATATGTGCTGTGGACATACTGCCTTCTTACAATAGGTAATATAAAAAAAGCTGTTAAGATTGACTGTGTAATAAGAATTTGATTAGCACAACAAGTTCTGTACATTTAAGCATTATAGCCTCAATAAATTCATCACATTTTTACATTTAAATTGACAAGTTGGGTTAGCTAAGTTCCAAAATTCACTGCCAAATATGTAGGCCAGGTTTTCAGTCTTTAACTTATGCTTGAAGGTAGTATGAAGAGTTGTATGTATGTATAAGAAATGTATATTAGCTATGGCTGTGCAATAGTGGCCACTGTATAAGTTCTGTCAGAATTCATTGTCAGAACATCTAGTTTGATCTAGCATTCAAATAATGTTCTATCTACTCTGAATGCTGTCATGTGCATGAATCTTAAATGAATAAGGAAATGATAGTGCTAAATTTACCATTACTATCATTAACATTTTAATTTTTCACCACAGTTTCCTGACAATAGTGATCTCTGCGAAATTGATTAACACATACTTGTGTGTGGATTTCTACAGGCAGTGGTCATAATTAAATGAGTGAGTATACTTTGTGAACAGTAGGGCACTTGCTATGAGTGCCAGTACTGAAATGAGCCTGAATATTGAATGGCAGTCTGGGTTAATTCTTTATAACCCATTCTTCCAAATGTACTTTAGACTATCAGACTTTATTCCTCCCCTCCGTACTAGGTCATATATTGATATTTACTCAACTACAATCATCTTATATTTTTTCTAAATAATTTTATAGCTGGTAGATCCCAATGACACGAAATACAATCTTTACATAATTAATTAATTAAGCAACTTAATAGCTCTGCATATATTATTGCAAGCTTTAAAATAAACTTCATATTCTATAATACCTATTTGAAAATATATACCTACCTACTGTAAATTCAAAGGGACAGGGAAGTTAAAACATTATATTATAAATTATAATTGACTGTATTTTTACATATTTACTTATTGACCATGTC
>LYUA01000586.1:473031-499045 GCA_002093875.1 Calopteryx splendens | reverse complement strand
TTTTGTCTTTCAATGATGAATCATTTCCACCAAGTAATGGCCAATACCATCAACCCTTAGAGGTGTTATCAGTTGAGCAAGTGTATGCAAGTGACAACAACACTTCAGTGTGTTTGTTGCTATATTTTAACTATTCTAACATAACTTTTATGATTGTAGGATTTGGAAGGGCATGCAAATTATCTCGTTGAAAGTAACCAGAAGAATAACTGAACATTTTAAACCATCATCTAGTGTATAGTTAGAAGATGACTTAAAATGTTTAAAGAGGGGAGAATTTCAAAGGAAGGGGGACGCGGAGCTCCATTAACTGCTCTTAGAGAAGTAAACATTAATGCCATTGTTGTAATTTTGAGAGGGGATCATCAAATAATGTTAAAAGCGCTATCAGAAATATTGATAGTTTCATTGGGTGCTACCCACACATTGATAACAGAAAAACTGCTCATGAGACATGCTTGTGCATGGTGGGTTCCGAGACTATTCATAACTGAACAACAGGATGCTTGCATACAGGTTTGTCCACTGTTGAAGTTGATGTTACAGGAAGATGAGGAGTTTTTTTTCTAAGGTTATCGCTGCTGATGAAACTAGGCTTCATCATTTTGATCCTGAAAGCAAATGAATCTGGCATTACCGATGCCAAAAAAGCCAAAGGGTGGATTCTCCTGGGAAAGTTAAGGTCATATCATTTTTCGATATTCGGGAAATGTTGTATCAGCATGTCATACTGACACACACACACATACTGTAAGTGGAACATACTCTAGGGATGTACTGAAAGTTCTCAGAGGCCATATCAATTGCATAATAGCACATTTTGGAAATGCAGTCTAAATGCTGCACCATTATAATGCATGGCTACACATCGTAAATGTTGTTGCTGAATATCTCTTGAAAGTCAATGTGACGAGTGTTCCTCGTCCTCCCTTTAGTTCAGACCTAACCACGTGTGACTTTTTCCTGTTCCCCAATGTGAAGAAACACCTTTATGGAAAGTGTATTTCATTATCAGAAGCATTGGTGAAGGCTGCCGAGGTGATTTTGAAGGACCAAACAAAAAATAGCTTCCAGCATGTCTGTGATGACTGGAAAAAAAGGTGGTGCATATGTATTGTATTCAATGGAAACTACTTTTAGAAGGACCATCAACATTTGGAGGATGAGTTAAGGTATGAAGTTAAAAATTATTATCCTTCTTTATTGAACAGCCCTTGTAAAACGTCAGGTCAAGAAAGTTGAAGGGGTGAGGAACTAATGAGAAAATTGAAATTAAAGCACATACTTTATACTTTGAGATATGAACATTGTCACATTTTGTTCAAGGAAAAATTGGTGCATCTTATAATAGCAAAGAATAATGTTTGTGGGATCATAATATAATCGGAAAATTATGGAACTTCGATGTTGGCCTTTTAAAACCATATTGCCCTTCAGGCATGAACTCCTCAAATTGTATATTTCGTAATAATTCAAAGTGATGTGTGAAGGCCATGATGATATGCCTGAAACAACAGGTTTATTTCAAGAGAAGAGTATGATCTATCACCACATGTTAATACTTCTAAATAAGTAGGACTTATTTGGCTTTAATTACTCCTAATACAATTTTTACTTACCTGTTGAAATACAGCAGTGCAATCCTTGCTCTTCATCAAGCCAAAGAAAATGACAACTATCTAAAAATTAATGTAAGTTTCACCAAGGGCAGCTTTCTTTGCAAGGCAGCAATTACTCTAAATTGCAGTTCTCCAAATATCTCGGAAAAAGCTGAACTACTAATGTGAAACTCAATCAATAAAACAAACTGAAACATTGCAATGCATATAAGATATGTATACTCTTTTCTTCTGCCATAAGAATTAACAATAGGTTACCTTTTTCAAAATATAAAACCGAGTTTTTTGAGGCACAATCTTTCAGTTTTTCGTGTAAAATTACTATTATTATATCATGGTATTATTGGTTCTGATAATTTAATGTATTCTATTCCATATTTCACCCCATTAAACTGCTTGTATGCTGCAAAGAGGTTTTAATGTATGGAATGAGTTTTAATTGTATGTATAAATAATAAATGCTTTGTTTAAAAAAATTTCACCCACTTTCACAAAAGAATTTTCTCATGTGCAAGTCAGTTGATATTACCATTTCTGAAACCACTAGGTTACTTTCTACAAAAGCCCTGCCAACTGACAAATTTTGACAGCCAAATTACCTGCAATGCAGACTTCCGTGCCAACTACATCTTCCAAATACAGTATCTCATGCAAGTGTGCAGCAGTGAGTCATTAGTTTATGCCGATTTGGTTGCTATTACCTTAATAACGAGACCTTTGTATTGGGAACTACTGATATTTCAGAAACCTGCTCATCCTACTTTAATAGATGTGAAACTTGAAAATAAATTTATAAATTATGTTCTATGGTTTTGCTGATGTGTACATAGCTTGATTGTATTTTGACTTAGGTTAGATTTGGTATATGCATTCACATTTTACTTCTCCTTTATTGTGGTTTATTTATATACACAATAATATGCAAATTCTTCAACAAGCAATTTCTGACCTTGTCAATAGTGGATAATGCACTATCTGACTAACCAAAATCAAGCCATTTGCATGAATGTTGCTTTGTCTTAATTCAACTGTATCCGTGTGATGTGGTGGAACAGCATTTTATAAAATCAAGAAAAACTTAGTCCACTAATTTATTATAAAATATACTATTTGTATCTTTTATAATAAATCAGAGGGCTGTATAATGTGTTGTTGCTTGAGTTCTTGGTCAGTTTAATGTTGAAAAATAACAGCGGTTGGAATAGGTCAAAAAGCCTATCACATAAGCATAATTCCAATCAGAAGGGGTATACAGCTTAATTCCTTATTTATCTCTAGAGATTTTGTTTCATTGTGGCTTACCATTTTAGTCGTGTGATTTAATTGAAATTTACCTTCCTTTAAATTTTATATATTTCATCTTCTAGATAAAAGAGTCCTGAAATTTAAATATTTCTCTGTGGTATTCTGAAAATTAAACCAGCTATCTTCCTGGCATTCTTTTGTTTCCATGTTGCTGTTCTCTTCAAAGTAATTGTGAATTTAAAAAATCTCTTTTTTCTTTATCCAAGAAGCTTATAAAAATATCTCAAGAGCACACTGCATAATTAAGCATGGTATTTATGCCATCAGATCCAACAAATTAAAATAAAACTTGGGGAAATCCACCAGAAATTACTTCATATGTTCACAGGTTTCGGTATTCATGATCGTCTTTACCGAGTCTATAAATAATGATTATATGATTCATTGGACCTAAGTTTAGTATAATATAGGAATTGGCGTGGAACATCAAAATCCATGTTTAGTGAGGATTTCTTATAGCAATGTTTTGCAGACATAAGATAACCGGTTGTACATAAAAAATTTCCACAAGACAATATATTTTAATAAGTTTCTGAATGAGTTATTTTTGATGAAATAAAAACCAGTTGATTGGCCCTTTTTCATAATTGAAACATTGGCCTACATGCCTCCAATTTTTACTGTAATCTCCAACAAAAAAAGTGGCCTCTAGTTCAAGTATTTTTTTAATAAGCTACCTGCTCAGTGGAATGTGCAGACTCATTTACTCTTGGTGCATACTAGATGGGTTCAAGTATGAAATGGCCTTTAAATGTGTTGGGAAATCCATAACAAGTACTTTCTTCATCAGATGAAGCATTATACTGTTGTCTAGTGGTATATTTTTTTAAATCATCCAGTGCCATATTTTTTTACCCTTCTTATTCTTTCCAATTCTTCTTATTTTTGATAACTAAATCCTGTGAACTCCATAGCCCTTATTGATATTAATTCGTAAAATATATTGTATTATTTCTTTAGGTGAAAGCACAGTGTCTGCCATTCTATTTTCTCATTTTAATGTGTGAAATATGCTTATGCCAAACTAGATATTAATACTGGAAACTTGAGGTGTGCTCCTATTCCTTATGAATTTACTATGGGAGTATCAAAATGCAATTAGTATGGTCAAAGCCAATTCTTTTAAATCTATTTCAGTGATATATTTTGTGCAGAAAAGTAGTGCCCAAAATAAAAATATGCTTTCATGATCAACAGCATTCACAATAAAAAGTTATCCTCCTTGACTGGTTTAAAAGCATTACTTTGGTCAGGCTTATCACTATCTTGAATTAAGTAGCTTTGAAATTTGCAGGCTTTTCTAATCAAAAATCCTCTTAAAACAGGTGAAAAATCAATGTAGCAAAAATTGCATTGGTAGTAATGCAATATTCTGATCAGAAATGAAAAGAAGTGATACTGATTCAGATAAGGTATGTTCAAATTTTCAGAGAAGGTAGAACATTTTGAAAATTCCTAACAATATCTAAAGGCAGTCATGTCATCCCACTTTCTCCTGCTTCATAGTTAGGGTAAATGTGGGCAGTACCTATGCTGCATGTTCCAAATTGATTTTTTGAATTCCATCAATGAATAGTGTAGGAATGCATAATTCTCCTGAGGTGATACTGTGTTATATTATTGATTTTTTCATCACTCATCTTTTGATCTTAAAGAGCTTTATTAATTTTCTTGGCAGGAGATTTTTTTCATTGCTATTTTGTAATTCAATCCTATTTTGCCTGAATTGAATTTTGTATTTGTCCTTAAGGTCCTTGAACTCCTTTTTACATCAGTCATTTGATTCTTTATCTGCTTAAAGCTTTTACCTGCAGGTCCTTAACTATTGGTTTCCAAATCTGTATCTTCACTTATTCATGCCGAACTAGTACATATTTCAGTGAGGGTTTTTGTTTTTACTTCTTGGTGGGTAATTCAGATATTTTCATAGGCATTAAATTTATGATATTTTACAGTTTTCGTAGTTTTCTTTGTATGTCATTTTATGAGAGCATTCATTTGCTCTTTCAAATTTAGTCATGGTTTCATCCCATTTGAAATGGTTGAAACCCTAAAATTAACATTTTTTGCACAGTTTTTTTTGGATTTCTCCATTTTTTTTGTCTAACTCTCCGCAGTTTTTTGCATCTCTGAAATCAGTGCCCTTTTTCTGCTTATAATTCTAATTTCAAAATAGGTATGTAATGCATAAATAAACATAAACCACCTTTATAATTCCATGCACTCACTAGCCAAAAACTGAAAACTAAAGCTTGGAGAAAGTACATCAACAGGAAATTCCTGGAAAATGAGCACCACCCTTTTTAAAGTTTCTCTCATAATTTTTTCTTTGTGAAAGATTTTTTACTCTGGGATAAACTGATATTAATATGGGAAGTCATAATTACTATGGAAAAAATACTCGGTAGATTTTGATATACTGTGGAAAAATGGAAATGACTAGAGTAAAATCCAGTTTTATGTGAGGATACCTTCAATATGGCAAGTAATAAAATTAAAGATTAAGCATATGAACAACCCAAAGGTTGGTTGGTGAGATTGTAGAGCCTCCAAACTGTTCGTGAAGTTATAATGATGATAGTAGGGAGAGTAGTTCCTTTCCCGCAGCCTATTATTAAATCTCAGTACAATACAAATCACACTTGTAAATTAAAAATAAATTCTCCCAGTAAAAAAATGTACATATACATGTGATCCTTAAAATTACATCCATGGGAAATTATGCATGTTGATAGAATCTTGTCCTATTTTCCTAATTTGTATGCAGAAATGGAGAAACACAAATATTTTCCCACCATATCATATTTAATATCGTTGTGCAATTTGACCATTTTGCTATACAATTCTCTTCTTAAGTCTTCACCTTTCTGTTTCTTTGTAATTTTTGGTCTTATAATTAATTTTCTGACAGTTTGATGGCTTTTTGGTGATTTTACAAATAGGGTATTTTCTTTATAAAGTGTCACATTTAACCCAGGTTTCAATCGAGTGAATTTGGGATAAGTAGAGCTCTAATTAAGTTATAAAAAGTAGGGATGTGACTTAAACAGCCAATATATCAGTTTATAATTCAACTTTGATTTTTGGAATATAATGTTTAGTGTCAAACTGTCTTGTTGGCTTACTTGCCACAGTGTGTAGTGCCTCTCACTCTCTCATAAGTTGCTCTAAATATTAAAAAATGCTGTGATATTGTCCTTCCCTGCGTAAGAGAAGATGGCTGATAGCCATTTATCATTGTCTAACAAACTAATTAAAAAGGTTTTTGGGTGAGGACTTAAAGGCATGCATATAAATGTAGTAATATTTTATTGGAATACTGTTTGTTGTGTTTAATGGGTTTTTGATAATATAGTTTTCATTCCAGAATTTAAATATGAATTGGTGGCATCTTCCTTACCTTCGTGTTATTGTTATTGCAATTGAGCATGTGCCTACTAATTTATAATGCCATACTCCAAAAAACATTCCTTGTCCATAAAGTCTTCCAAAGTGGTTATCTCATTCTAATCTTTTTGGAATGATGTAGTATTTATTATAACCAATTAGTATGTTATTAATATATATACTTACATAAAAGTAAGCATTTATGTACCTCTAAATAATAAATCAAGTGGCTTTCTTTTTTTTCCAAATATTGTCATCATATTTCCTTATCTAAATTAGATTTTCTGTCATTAAGATATCTGTAAAAGACTCATGCTGCAAATCTTTATGGCACTCAGTATCATTGATTAACTTATATATATGCTTGTGGGTTATTATGGTGAAATTATTGTGGTCATCTGCATGCATTGTTCATTTCTCAGTTATAGGATCTTTTGAAGATGGTATTAAGGGAACAATAGTGAAGGGAATGAGCAAGTTGAATAAAATCAGAACTAGGGTATTTTCAAATAATTCTAATACTATTGTATATAGGTAAGCAAGTTTAATGTGGAAATTCAGGGTAGACTTTAAATAGGTATTGGGAAACTCACATGCCCCTTGTTTTTTTGTGATCTCTACCCTTTATTTGAGCAACACTCTGAATAAATACTAGAGAAGTAAAAATTTGACAAACTTACTCAAAAATGTATTTACAGTGCATTTAGTACATATTGTATGCACTATAACTCATCTCAGTAAAATACATAATGCATTCCCCATTCTTAAAAGTGAATTAACCCTTTGTGTATTTTTTAAAAATTAAGTAAGTATAGCAAGAGTGTTTCGATCAAATATTGAAGATATATAATGATCAGTAAGATCTCAAATTACCTATGTATGATCTCATTTTCTTATCAAGAAAATATATAGTAGGTAACTATCTCAGTAAGTAATTCCCAGTATTGCATTGTACGTTTCCATTTATTTTGTGAAAATCAGTTTATGAAGCATGGTTTCATCTCAGAATTTTTTCTATATGTATAACTCTTTGGTTTGGTGAAAATTATGATTGCATTTTTTTATTCCACTTGTTTTCTTAATGCATTGGGAATTGTTGGGAATAGTATAGTTTTTTTGTTTAGGTTATAGAAGTTTAGTTGATTTGCTATTGCAGCATTTTCAACAATAGTTGTTTCTGGTATGTTAGGTATATATTTGTGCTTTTTGTCCCAAAGGAAATTTATACCAAGCTGTGCCTCTGTATTTAATGTATCTCCTCTCTAGTTTTAAGCAATGAAATATTTTTTCATAACAGTATCTAATAATTCACAACAGCTTTTCCATACTTTTTGTCTCTCCAGTTTGTGTGGGCATGGGGAATGGGTAGCTCACAATTTTGTTGTTCTTTTGTTAATTTACAGTATACTTAATGAGATGTACAAATATAAAGGAACATTTTTACCTCAATTGTATTTTCAAAATTGTAACGTTGATCAGGGGATGATTACTTTGAACACCATCTCTGTGGGGGCTGTATGTAAATTACCTTATCAGGGATAAAATATATGTAAAATCATTGCACCATCATAGACCAGGAAGATTCTATGAATGCATCATTAGATTTTGAAGAATAAAGTGCATATCATGTGAAGCTTTTGACATTTGTATTACATTTTGTTTTCATCTTAGCATTTGTATTCAATATATATTTTCATTGCTTCATTGTAGGGAAATTTTATTTTGTATGAAGAGTATCATGGTGAATATTTATGTTAATATGCTTTTTTATGGGGAATGAATCCTCACTGTGTTCCTTATAGCAACAATGTTTCTCTTATAGGTATCACACTTATTAAAAGTTGTCACTATATTCAGTCATATTACCCATAAAAAAGCTTTTGACATAGGTCAAATATTTTTAACTCCATGAAATTGACTGCTGGGAACAAAATTTTACTTATTGTTACCCTGGCAATCAAGGAACAGTTTTGGAAATCTTTTATCATGTAAAAAAATAATTATGTAAAATCTGACCATTTTCATCCAAAGAGGGCATCTCTTTAAAGCAGTTGGATTGAGCTCGTTGTGATATATTGTGTGGTTATTTTTCTCAGTGTATAAATAGCTTTTGCGCTATCATCAATGCAAAAATTAATAAGATATTTTTTGTACTGCTTAATGTTAATTGAGAGAGGAGAATTGATTTGGAAGTACCATTTTCTGCTGTTGTATTTATGCATTTGATTCCTATTTTGGAATTCCTGACAAGGAGTAAAATAAATTTTTTAATATACAAAGAGAGACTTTTATTTATTTAAATCTTATGTTGAGCAGCACCGTTAGAGTTTAAAACTATATTTACACTCCTTTAACTGATTCAGTACTGTACAACTATGCTACATCAAACAGTGTTGTTTAAAAAAGTATGAATTTCATTAAGTTCAATGCTTTCCTTGAAAACTGGCACTGTATTTACTTATTATTCTTATTTTTAGTTGGCTTGAGAAGGGTATGGAGATTTAAGAACTGGATAAGTGGACCAAGCTGGTTTGACTTAAAATTCCCTTTGACAGTGGGACTAGAATACTTCTTGTGAGTTTTGGAGTTTCTATTTTTGGTTTCTTTAACCTTACTTCTACAAGTTGAACAGAGAAAATAATAGTTTTGTGGCCAGATTGGAATGGCCCTATTCACCATGGTCTTATTTTGAGAATGCAAATTTGAAAAATGAGTTTTTTTCCAATGAAATTATTAGTGATACTTTCAACTATTTTGTAGAATTCCCTGATAGTATTATCTTGTTTTGAAATGTAATCTTGGCATGATAACCAGTGGGCGCATCTATTTTTTTATTATTTCCCAGGTATTTTGTATGGATTGTGTGATTTACTTATTTTCCCAATTTTTCCTCTGTTATCATTTTTGTCCCTTGCTCTTTTCTCTTACAATAGTGATTTATGTGCCTCGTCAGAGTTGTTACCCACAATGCACCTCTTATATATATGTTATGAGAAGGGCACCATTTTGAAAACACTGGCTTTAGTTTAACAATAAGAGGGCAACAGATACTTTTCAGAAACCCAAGTCATGATCATAGACATAAATTGACACAGGTTTAGATATTATGTAATTAGTAAATTAAACTTACATTATGATTCATTTACATACTCATAAATGTGGATAAATTGTTGCTTTTATTATTTTTTTAACTATTGCCATGAGCAGTTAATTAGAATGCAGTGACTAAGAGCTGTTTGAACAGATCAGATGTACCACCATGATAGCTCATCTTCGCTTCCCCTCTCACTCTGAACTCAGACTTGCTAGGCAGTTACAGGTTGGAACCTGCACCTTGTTGCTTTCTTTTCTTAGTTTTAGTTTACTTATATTTACTTGGAGAAGTATTGCATTTTTGTGAGCTATGATTCTCCTAGTATTTTAAAATGCCTTATCTGAATTTGATATTGTCTTAGGATCAAACTTAATTTTTTTAAATAAAAGTAACATCTTTAATCCAACGTGCAAAGGCACATACTAGTTAAAGAATAGAGGTAATATATGAAGCTCAACTTTAAAAAAATGTCAATCTATCCAATTACTTTTCTTTTTCAAATTCAGTATTTGTGGGTAAACAGGAATCAGAACTGTATATTCCAGAAAAATTTGCAACCAAAGAGGAAAGCAGCCTTACTCCAGGTCATTATGAAACAGTTTTAATGAAACCATTCGATTCCATTGTTTACAGCCTGAGGGAGCTTAATATATTCATACATGTAATAAAATATTATTCAACCCATTTAATATTGCTTAGCAACTTTAAATGTTAATTGTTTTATGTTCATCTGTTATATTCTATCATGAACATGAAATAAGAAAAAACTATGTTTTATTCCACTGGATTTTATTTAGGTACAACTAATACTTCAAGTAGGTACCTGAAGATGATGCCTAAGCATTGAAACTAGTTGTACCTATATAAAATTCGGTGAAAGAAAAACAGTTTTTCTTTGTTACATGAACTTCCACGTAGTTGAGCCCGATACCATTGAACGCTTGTATCATGAACTTAAAACTTAGGATTGCCTTTTCTTTAATGGCCTTGTTGGAACTCACTCCAGCCTCTCATGGCCAACTTGACAGCTCTGCACCTTGCTTTATTTCGTATAAGGATGTTGCTGACATTGATCAAATTTCAAGAGTAATCTATTTCTTATTTGAATTAATTATATGCTTGACATGTTTCTGAGAAAAACATGTTCTGAAGTGGTGTGAAATTATTATAAAATATTTCATTTTTATTCATCAATTCTCAAGTCTACCTTTTGAGCATGGAGCAATATTGGCAGACTTAGGGATCCTTTGTCTTCAGTGCCTTTTGTCTGTCCAATACTGTAAATTAATTATATTTTCAAATGTCATTTTCTCATATATCAATGGTGTTTGGACTTACATTCCACGCTTAAAGACTACTAGCCTTTTTCAGAAGTAGATCCTGTAGGCATCCAGAATTTTATCTTGCTCTTCCAATTCAATAAAATCTCCAAATCAAGTGTTCTGCATGGATACCATTTTAAAGTCATTCTGTGGCACTGATAAAGCCTTTGTTTCTACTTGGTGCACTTTCTCCATTGATAGCCATTTTAATAATTCTAAAAGGTCTCATTTTTCAACATTTTACCACTCATGATTTTAGGAAAGGGAGTACCTACCTTAGATCTGTGGTAGTGAAAGATAAAGTGTGAGAAACTGTGGTCAGTATTTTCTAGATATAAGGTGAAAAAGAGAAAGTAGATACTCCATGAATAATATGTAGGGCTTGTTATACAATCACCTCTGTTTCCATAGGGTCCTAAGGGAATCAGCAGCACTTGTTGAATCAGAGCTAGAGGAATATTTAGCTCTCTTTCATTTATAATTAAGGTAATTCATTAAAGTAAATGTGAAACTGTCACGTATACAGATATAAGGAAAAGAGAACATGGATACTAGGTAAGTAACATGCTGTGTTCATTGCACTAACTCTAGATTTCCAATGAGTACCAATGGGGACTTTAGTCATAATTGCTGATGAAGCACAGCCATATGAGTCTATCACATACTTTTTATTCAAGCTGATGCTTAGATTTTACACTCCATGTTCAGCTGATTCTCATCAAGTTTAGGGATCAAATCACACCACTGGATTTGTCTTGAGGTAGTCCTAGCCAAAACATTTTCAGCAAATGCCAAACCATCTCTCAACATTTTTATATATATTTTGTGCCTTTAATAGGTAGTCATATATACTTTATCTTTTTACTTGATGTTGGTAAGATCCTTAAGGTGATTCAAAGTTGTGATGGCCATTTTGAAAGCTCAAGGATATCCTAAGCCATACACGCTAGGGTACATTTAGACATGTCTTACAGGAAATTCTTCAAGGCAATATGTATTTTGAATTTGATCAAGTTCTGTTCATATGTTCCCATTCAGAGGAGCCGACCCTGCAAATCCTGGATGTATGGCTTGCCAACACTTCTCATTGGCTTGGTATATTCTGGCACAAACGGCCCAACTAATATTGTTTGTAATCTGTTTGATTGCTTTTGTCTTCTTCACATTGTTTTGTGTGAAATCTAACACTATTATAGGTGACTTTGTAGGCTACTCGATTATTTATTTAATGAAACATTGAATCTCTACTAGCTAGTGTTTCTGGTTGTTAAACTCTTATCTGTTGACATAACACATAGTCATTGAGCAATCAACGGCTTCATCCTGGACCTATAACCTGAAAGAATTTGTGGATAAATACACAAATAATACGTTCCCCGTCTACTTATTGGTCAACTGAAGTGACTTTCAGTTCAAATTTATGTATTAATTGGATTAAACGCACTGCTTTTAAGTTTATATTATCTGTAAACCAGACTTCCGTGATTATGCAACCCGCATATCGTGTGTCTCTGGATGAAGGTGGAGGGTAAAACCTTTCTTCCTTTGATTAACTCTCTTCGCCTACCAATTCATTTCAAAATCCATTGTTTTATACATTTTTTATTTAAATTGTATAAAAAATATTTTAGTTTTAACAATAAAATGTAGTTTATTAAAAAGAGCGAAGGCCATGGTCATTCAGGTTATTCGTAGCAAGTTCTGTTCTTCAAATGTTCTACCTCATCTAACTGATCTAACCTTACTATTTTCTTCTTTAATTTAAAGTAAGGTCTGTTCCGTGTCTCGTTACCCATATAAAACCATTACCGTTACTTACCATGAAGTCCGGTCTTGGCTATTTTTTTTACTATGGCATTAGTTAATGCTCTGCAAAACAAAGATAATTTTCCGGCTATTACACTTAGCTGGAAAAGTATCTTTGTTATGCAGAGCAGTTGAGTCATTAAAATTGTTGAAAAGAGTGCGCATGGCTCTGCGGCATTAACAGCATTAACTTTTGAATTGTCTCCATCGTTTCTATTACGTAGACCAATCAAATTAATTTGGTGTAAACAAACAATCAACTGATCGCTATCTTAACAAAAGTAAGCATATCTTATTTTATATTGTAAGCTTATTTAATATAGCTATAATTTTTGTAAAATAAAACTCGTTTTCGCTTTAACTGATTAAGATTGGTAAACTAAAGCAAGTAATTTTAATTAAAACATCCTCGAAGACTGTCGGTCCGTTGTCTTTCTTCAGATCTTTCTTCTTCAGATCATACCAAAGTACCTAGTTCTGATTATTTCTCACATATTTCTTTCCCTTACCTTTGTTGTAAGATCGACGACTCTTTTCCCTAAATATAACTTTATTAAATATTGGTAATGAATGAGATTTTTGTATTTTCGTAGATATGACAGAAGAAAGTGGTTTGGCAACAATGGATCAGGATGAATCTGGCGATGATAATATTGTAGTAACTTTGGGGCCGGTAATACAACCAACTTTTGTGAAAGAAAATTTACGTTCTGAGGACTTCGAGAAACTTATTTCTCTGGGTTTTGATGAAGGCGTTGCCTCGAAGTTGGACGAGATATTTAAAACAGGTAGTTATGTTATAGTTAGTTACAGTGTGTTAGTACGATACTAATGATATTCTTGATAAAGATAATGTAGACTCTGTTTTCATCAATTTGGTACAAATTAAAGCAAAATATATAGCTATGATAAATTTATACGATGCAAAATAGCGGTAGATGACTCCTAATTAGGTTTACTCGTGGTGTCAACACAAGTTTAAAAAGCCATTTATTCCCGCCCTTCTGCTATTTTAGCATGGCAGAAAGAGGAGAGGCAGTCTTACCTTGAATTCATTATGTTGTTTCGTGTGAAGTATACTTTGGTAATTACGCATTATCTCTATGCCATAAAAATATTAATCATTTCAGCGTATTTCGCTTATCTGATTAATTATCAGTTCAATTTTATTAATAATTAACCACTACTAAAATGTCTTAAATATTATTTAGTAACTCTAGCTACTAAATAATAATACCCAAAGTAAATGTTTATAAAAATTTAATTTGGGCAGAATATTATCTTTTATTGCATTCAGGATGGTTTGGAATGTATCGTCATATTTTTTAGTTTCACATAAATGCAGTGCTGCATACTTATTTTTTAAATGGTGTTGGGAAGTACCTTGGATGTTTTTTGTTTCGCCATTTCACAGGACCCCAAATCCTCTCAACATTTTGTATGCGAGCACCAGATTAAGAATTGAGGAATTAGTACTTTTGATTCACTTAATAATGGTCAAAATCTGTCTCTTTGAAATGTTTGGAGTGGTATGCATGCCATGAATCCAAATAAATAGTTGTACCCACCCCTGTGTTATCCTATATGTCATTCATAAAAGTCAATGACCTTCAGTATTCACATCCTCATAAAAATCTCTTTTTCTCTTTCCTTTCTCCTTTGAAGATCCACATCTGCAGCAATACACAACCTGGAATGTTCTTTTGTTTTTCTAAATATGCTCTCATCAATTTCAACGATTAGGAATTAACCCTTTCCCTCAAATCTTATTTTCTTTTCCCTTCAAAGCTGCTACACATGCCCCACTTATGTAATTATTCCAGTCGATCATTGTTTTATTGATTATATCCAGTTGTCTTTTGCACCATTTTATTGGTGTTAATTCTTCTGATCAACAATGCATGAATTTGTCAGTTGTAACATAGGGAAGTTAATTATTTTCCTACTTAAATTCCATTTTTTTGCATGCATTCCCTTAAGTTGGATTGCCAGAAAACTGATGCCCTTATAGTCACATTGTATGTCCCTTTGGGCATTTGCATTCACTTAGAAGTGTTCAATGCTCTTGCAGAAAATGAACTGCATCTCTTTCTTTCCTGGGCTAATCCCATTAATCCAATTACTGGCCATCATATCTGCAAAGTATGTTCTTCTTTTCTTTAGATACATCTTATACACAAGGCATTTTTAATTTGTTGTATTTTCTTTTGTATAATAACTAATATTTGTTGTATTGTTACATTGAGATTAAATGACCAAGTTTATTAATATGAGCCTTTAATTCCCTCAATATGTGTATGGCATGGTGATAATGTGGATGGCATTGTGATTACATGAAATACCTATTCCTTTTGGAAAAAAATTATAATTATCACTTATAATAGAGGTATCTCCAAGAAATGCCCTTCATTCTTCGCCATTTTGGTGTGCATTTCTACCTAGGTATTAGGTATACCTCACTCTGAGTCATATTTTAGTAAGTACCATTCAAAAGGTGGCCAATTTTGAGCCATTTCTGCATTAAATGAAACCTTACAGACAAGGATGCTTCAGGTCCTGAAGTCTGCCCCAAAATTACCTAATTAGTAAGTCCTTAATTTTTACCTCTTTGAATCATCTTTGCCATCATTAATTGTGTCTCTGACTGTAATGATGTTTTTTCATCCAAAGTTTTTCCCATGAGGATATATAGGCACATATATATTTTGACAGATCTATCTGTTGGCTACCTCCAATTCAATCAACAATGATAATCTACCAGTTAGGGTAGGTTTCTGATGGACACACGACCCCAGCCCTACAGTGGCCCTTTCCACATACTTTCTTTCTCCCTTCATTCCATCCAACATGCCTAATCTTTCCCTCCTCCTACCTCACTTACCCAACATTCTTCCCTCCATTACTGTTTTCAACAGTCCATCAACACCTGCCCAACATTATGCCCTGCATCCAATTTTCTTTGGATTTCTACCAATAGCCTTCCCTCCTCCCCCACCATGTGCAAAAATCTTCATTTGTTTTTCTTTCTGCCCATTCCACTTTTTCCACCTGAACCACACTCCTTATCAACGTCTTCCTTAGTCTTTTCTTTACATCCTTGTCTTAGGTCCTTCTCATCAATTCTCTCCTCTTAGTAAAATATTCCACACCTAATGCAATTCTTCATTTATCATTACCACATTGCCCATCTTCATCCAAAACACTACCTAAATAGCTAAAATGTTCTACCTGCTTAAATCAATGCCCTCCCACTTTAATATTTAACTAAGGCTTCATATGTCTCGAGAACCTCATTGCCTTTATTTTTTCTTATTTATTTTCACTCCGTACCTATCACAATGGCTCTTTAGTGAGCTCAGCAATGACTGCAACTGCTTGGCTAATTGGTTAACTAAAGCTTGACCATCCACAAATCTGTCTGGTTAGATATCTAGATCTGTAAATGGTCTGAGCTCTCCTGTCAGTAGCCCAATGCCCTACCCACTGGATCTCCATGTCCCTATCTAGTAGCATAAGCCTGAAAATTCTTTTGTGGCATTATCAACTTTTGTATTCCATAGGGAAATATGGATTTGACATAACACTTTCAGAGTTTGCTTAAGAGATTGAAATGACCAAGTTTTGAAAGAAATGGAAAGAAGCTTTGTGGTAGGAATTGGGGTGAAGTTACCCATGTTAACTCATTGAAGTAAATACTTTGAAATTATCAAGTATATACTTTTTAGTGGGGTGTGGTAGTCCAATGGGTAGAGCATTGAGCTACTAACTGGAGGACCCTGGTTCAATTCCGAGTGATGCCTCTTGGACCACTTAGCTTCACCCAAGCTGTATGATTTTTTCGGGTACCACATCATCCTGGGAAATCGCAGGCGGTGCAAGGAAAGGAACGGGGCCCCTACCCTGATGTGTGAATTTCACATGCCATTGGGCTTGGTACCTACTGGGTGAGCTATACCCTCGCCTAACAATCCAACTTTCAGGTTGATTACTGTAATGACTATTTTAGTAAGTGATATATGTATTCGCATATTTTTGTGTGCCTAATAAATCTATCTAAATGGAAGGTCATACTGCCAAATAGATAAACTTTCACTCATCGGACGTAACTCACTCTAGATCAGTTATAATTAGGCATACAATCACAAATTTGAATGTACCTCATAAAAAATCTTGCTACACATTTCAAAATATTGCTTAAATGCAATCATAACAATGAAGTCTCAGATATCATAGCTTTGTGGCACACCTTTTATCATTTTCTGAGAATTGTCTATGTGGACACTCAAAATCCAAATGAATTTGTGTGTCTTAATAAACCTTTCTCTTCATTGCCTTTTCACTAAAAGTATTCCAGCCAGTATTTTATATGATATTTATTTGCGTGATTTTTAGGCTCAAAATATTTTTAAATTATGCCTATAGGAAAACTGGCTCACTCTGACCTTGATGATAGAGCTTTAGATGCTTTGAAAGAATTCCCCACTGATGGTGCTGTAAGTGTTTTAACGCAGTTTATGGAATCAAACCTTGAGCATGTGTCCAATAAATCAGCTTATTTGTGTGGCATCATGAAAACTATGCGTCAGAAAAATAGAGCTGGTCAGAAATCTCAGCCAAATAATTTGGCCAAAGGACCAAATGATGAAAAGATTAAGGTGAGGCATTGATATTTTTATCAGATAGATTTCTATTTAAAAAATCAAGAATGAGGACAATAGTGTTAAGGTTTTAGCTTAAAAACATGAGGAAGTTGATATAAAATGGGGTGGCTAAATAATTTCTCTATTTTCCACAAAATGTTGTATTCTATGGAGCACCTTGCAGTCTATACTGGAGAGGACAGGTTACCCTTTAGATGTAACCACTGGTCAGAGGAAGTATGGAGGACCTCCACCTGAGTGGAATGGCCCGACTCCTGGAAATGGTTGTGAGGTAAATTGAACTAGATAAAAGTTTCTACATGCTGTCTTTATGAATAAAAGAACTTGATTTAATGATTCAAATAAGGGATCAAGCATTAATTTTGTTTGTTTTTAATTGAATCAGAATTAGGTACATATAAATGGATTATTACCAATAGGCCTTTAATTTTTATTGAGTAACCTATTATTTTTGCAGTGATAAATCTGCATCTTCATTTGCCTACATTAAAGAAGTTTTCTAATGGCAATTATTGCCCTTGTTGTGCTGCTACCATAGTCCCTGTATTTATTTGGTGCTCCATTTTCCCACCCACAGGTCACATATAAGGAACTCAAGAATATGGCATTTGCCATTTTTAGGCCCCCATGTTAATTAAACACATCATCCCATGTGTGTGTGTAATAATCTAGGATGGGAGTGCCTTCTGAGCACATACATTTTTAATCTGCCAAAATGTCAAAATGTGTATGCATGTAACAGCTAATTTTGTTGTAGTAGTGGAATTGAATGTTAATGGTGCATCAACAAATTTATTTTTTTTCCATGAGAATTCACTCTTAATGGCTTTACAAGCAGACTCAATTGATATACAAATGTGCCCAAAAATAAGGCGATTAAAAAAAGTTCTAATATTTTTACTTGATGAAACTTATGTCTCCTATGAGTATACATTCTCCTTGTGAATAGGTAAATTCAATTATCCCATTGGTTCTCCCATTGCTAGAAATTATTTTTCATTGATGAAGAGGAACATTGCCATAGATCTGCAGTGCTTTTTCTTTGACTTCCTCCATAGTACAAAAATGCTTTCCTTTGATTTCTTTATACTTATGAGGGAACAAGAAAAAGTAGCATGTAGTGAGATCCGATGATTATGGAGGTTGAGAGACAACAGTCACTTTGGTTTTTCACAAAAAATGTTGTACAGGGAGGGTGGTATGGGCATAGGTGTTGTCATGGTGCAGAAACAAATCACCACTCTCCCACAGCACTGGTCATTTTCATCTCACACTTTCACGCAATCTTTCAAGCAAACAGAATAAGCATGATGCACTTAGTGGCAAAATTTGTAACTACATCAAGATTGCACACCAAGAACTGATTCTGGTTATTTTTGGGTGTGTGACCCCCTGATTGGTCACTTACAATGCTTCCATAGTCATTGCTATCTTATGCATCTGATGTGACTGAAAATTTTTAAATGAGAAATCTAGCATGTAGTTCAAAACAACTAACTGATCAAGATGCTACATTTTGTGAATATTTTTCTAATTTCAACATTATGCTGTGTGGAGCATGGAGCATCAACTGACTTGTTGATCATGTCATTTCAGAGAGATGCTTATAAACTCAGTTATTAACTTCAGCTCATATTTCACGCTCATAGGTTTTCTGTGGTAAAATTCCAAGAGATGTCTATGAGGATGAACTAATCCCTCTCTTTGAAAACTGTGGGAAAATTTGGGACTTAAGGCTGATGATGGATCCAATGACAGGTCTTAATCGGGGCTTTGCTTTCATAACATATGCCACAAAAGGAGCAGCTATTAAGGCAGTTCAAGAGGTAAGCTTATTAGTAATTTATTTTATAATTTGTTCCACCTAGAGTGGTGCTTTCAAAAGGCAATTTCCATTATTCAGTAATTATACGCATGAATTTGGATACAATTACGTTAGTAAATGTAAAAAAGGTCGAATAAGAGGTTGTAAAAGTTTCTGTTTATGAAAGAAATAGAAATTAACCATTTCATTCTTTACCCCCGTTAGGCAGTTCAGATAGTCATTTTATTTATCCCCTTGGTGTAAAAAAATAAAGAATGTTTTTGTACTCAAGTGAAAAAACCTATAGTATTTTTTAAGCTTATGTTTCATTGTATTTTTGTTAATTAATTTATGCAAATGGAAATGAACCTTTCAGTTTTTGATAAAGGAAACTTCTATAATTATATCAATTATATTAGCATGGAATTTTTCATTTTGATATTTTTTTATTTAGGTGCCAACTCAATGTGTATAAGTTTCTCTTTTTCTTCTCAGCTTAATGATTATATGATAAAGCCAGGAAAGGCTTTGAAAGTGAACATTAGTGTTCCAAATCTTCGTCTCTTTGTAGGAAACATTCCAAAATCTAAAGGTCAAGATGAGATCTTGGAAGAATTTGGTAAAATAACAGGTGAGATAATGACACAGAAGGTTGGCCTTTCCTTAGATTCAAAATTATGTGATCAAAAAGATATTCAACAAAAAAACAAAATTCAATTTTAAAATCTAGTATTTTACAGAAGCATGGCCGATTTACTCAAAAGCCATCAAAGAATGCATTTCACCTATTAGCAGCCATTTCTGGCCACTTTAAGTAAATCAAATGTAGCACTCAGAGAAAATCATATGAGGGCTGTTTGACATTAAGTGATGAATTTTAAATTACCGAATATACTCTTGCATAGTTCAAACCCCAGTTTTTGCCAAAAAATTTGTTTTAAAAAAGCCTAAACTATACAGGAGTATATACGGTATTTAAAAATCAGAGTTTACGAATTTCCATCTATTCATTATCCATCAGAATTGGGGTCATGGTAGTTGAGTGGGTAAACCTCTGAGCTGCTAACTGGAGGACCTGGGTTCGATTCCAGGTGACACCTCTGGGCATCCTCAGCTTCATCCAAGCTGTGTACCACATTTCGGTACCAGGTCATCTTAGGAAATCACTGTTGGCAAAGGGAAAGGAACTGCTCCCCTACCCTGATGCATGAAATTTACATGCCGTTGAGGTTAATTTTGGCTAAGCACCACCCTCACCTACCAAACTAAACTCGGGTTGATTACTGTGATTTGATTTGATCCTTCAGAATGCTCCGATCAACTAAGATGTATATTTTTGGAACTATACAAACTTATACTATGCTAAACTACATACTATAATGCTTATGCTAAAATTACAGTTGGCAAAATGAAATATATATATTAATATCACAAGTAAAATATCACACAAGTTCACTGATTTATAAAAATCGATTTGGACAGATATTTTAGGCAAATTATCCAGGCAAATATAATGCTACTCTTTACTAAAGGTATCAATTTTTATGAGCAATATCCCATTACATGTACATAACTTAATACCTCAGATATATATAAGTAAATAAGTAGGTATCTCTGTAATCACTTTCCAGTTTTAAAAACTATGTGAATTTAATTTATGAAATATTAAAATTTTAGAAATAGTTTTCCAATTTAATTCTGTGAAAAATCTTGCATTGTATTATGCAATTATGGAAAATTTGAATATTCCACCCAAACCAGTAGGGGTATGAACTTCTGGCCCTAGATGCTACTTGGTGTGTATTTCAGATGCATCTGCCAAGTGGCATCTTCTTCAGTACACATATTTCTTAGTTGAATTCATTCCTTTCAGGCCCAACTTTATGAAAATTCATGATAGTGAATAAATTATATGTACTATGCATATTTTCACATTAAAATTTATTGATACTGATAATAAATTTAATGTTAAAATATACATAGTATCACTAATTCTTTATTTCTTAGTTTTTATTGATTTGTTACACTATGTTCTCTATCTTTAAATTCCAAAGTGAGTGATTTGAAGGAGTTAAGCTAAAGAATACTGATAATGAAACCCACTGAATGCTAATGGAGGCTGTAGGTAAGCAAGAACATTTGTGTGTTTTAACACATTCATCCCTGAGTACAAATTTCTATTACATGCCATAGAGATGTAATAGGGGCAGAAAGTGTTTTGTATCACACATTGGTGTAATTATTGTAAATTTTATTTTTTACCTGGTGGTTGGTAAGTCATTTTTTATCACAAACCAACAACTCCTCTCAAATACGGTTTATGAATCTAAAGATGATGTGACACACTGGTGTGTCACCTCTGTAGAGACCGATGCCATTATGACTCACTGGTTGGTCATGCCAACCAGTAGCAAAATTGAATATGACCCACACCAGGATGAACATGTTCACCATTTCAAAGATGACCAGGATTCTGTCGATGATGACAAACATTTGGGTCGACTGTCATCATGTACAACTCCAGAAATGATCGTGAGAGTATGTGAAGTGATCCTTGAGGACCAAAGGCAATCCATAATGTTTGTGATTAAGTTGGAGTATAATATGGGACATCTGAAACTATTCTAGTAAATATACTGATTAGGAGACAAATCCCAGCAGAGTTTTTTCCAAGACCATTTGGTTGAGGTATGTACTGAGCTGAAAGCAACAGCTCGAAATGGCTCAAACTTCCAGTCCAGAGCCATAACTGCTGATGAATAATGGGTATATGGTTTTGACCTTTGAAACCAATCAACAATCTTCACAGTGGAAGATGGGGAAATCACAGACAGAAGAATATGGTGTAGCAAGAATAACAAAAACTAAGAAACGTGCACTCATGAAGGTGCCAATTGGCAGACAGGTTGCTGATATACCAAGTGGCATCTAGTGGTAGAAGTTCATTTTACTATTGGTTTGAGTGGAATATTCAAATTTCCGACAACTTTTCGTAGTACCCCAAGCATAAAATAAAATAAATCATTCCCATTCATGAGGCTCCTCATTTAAAGAATGAACATATGTATCATAACCAGGGATGTGAAACATAACCAAACTGCCATAGCGGTTTGCTTCAACACATAGCAAACCCTTTCTATTTTAAATACAGCTTGGTTCGAACTGCACTGCTTTTGTTGATCTAATGTGCTTCAGTCCAAGCTGTAACCGAACTAACTAGTCATCGCACTTCGACTGGTTCTAGTAATGTTTTTCCCTTAATTTTGGTTATGGTTTCGTTACAAAGTCATTCCAATGCTATTCTTTTCTCAATTGCCTTTTTATCAACTCTTCCATCCCCTTTTAAGAGATTGAGAATAGCATGGTAGTGTGGTGTTTGGGAAGAGCCAGGTGTGTTTATGGAGAGACAGGTTGTAAGAAATAAAGAGTACTCACTGGGAGGAAAAGGCAGGAATCAGAAGCAGACGAAACAATATCAATGTTCTGAGCACAGTGAAAGCTTGGAATGAACAACTATTCTTGTATAACAAAAGAAGATTATGAGTGATATGTGTTGAGACCAACTTAACAACCGTAAAAAACATATGAGGTGTCGGTGAAGGTGTTGCTTTGGAGAAATGGAAAATCCCAGAGGCTGGTCGGGTGGGGCCCAACCAGAGTAGGGTCACTCAGATAAGTTTCCCCCACCACTTGCTCGAGTTCAAACAGGCTTACAAGAATGGGAAGGGTAGTAGATAGTGTAGGAGTTCATTTCTCCCAGAGAAAAAGGGTAAGAAATAATTAAGGCAGTGAATGACTTGAAATCTAGGAACTCTTTCAATAGGAATCAAAATTGTTTAACACCTTATCATTCTTACTGAAGTTGCATTCCAATATGAGGATTGTTGCAGAATGGTATCGATTTCGATAGGGTTTTTTGAGGAGAGGAATAAGGTGAAGTGTATTTAGGGTGGTGTTGATTAGGATGAGGAAGAATTTTGTTGGAAAACTCTGGCGCCTGGGAGCAGAGAACCTTGGGAAACTGAATAAAGGTGTGTATATGGTGGGGTCTACTTCATTACCCTTTCTGGTGAGGGTCTGGTTGGGGGGTTGTTTGTTTCTGGGAAGTGGAAAATTGGAAGGTTGGTGGGGGGGAGGGGGACCGAGGTAAGATACCCTGCCCTTTGTGGAGACCACACAGGCACTTAAAACGACATCAATTATCACCAAGGTATGCTTTGAAAAGGAATGATGAACACTTCTTCCTATTGTACATAATAGGATATTTGTGTGAGTGCATATTTATCTTCTCAGTAAACAGTCTATATCATACTGTATATTTCTCATGAACCGCAACCGAACCAATTTTCTCATTTCAGTTATGAATTTCTTAAAACCCTTTGGTTATACCTTGGTTATGCACTGCATTTCATTCCAAGGACTCTGTTATGGAAATGGTTCACCGTTACACAAACTGTTTCTCTGACCTGAACCCTCTCCGAGCTGCTTTATAAAACGAATTTCTGTTACGTTTCACAACCATGATCATAACTTTAAATACAAACAATCTTGGTGTTTTTAGTGAAGTTCATGAGTGGGGATAAGGATATATTTTTACTTATTTAGTAAGATAAGTAAAATATTTTGAGCAACCTAAATTTGACCTTAAAATATTTTTCTTCTAGTTGGTTTAACAAAAGTTATCATCTATAGTTCACCAGATGATGAAAAGAAAAACAGAGGCTTCTGTTTTTTGGAGTATGAATCCCATAAAGCTGCATCATTAGCCAAACGACGTTTAAGCACTCTTAGAACCAGAATATGGGGTTTAGATATTTTTGTAGATTGGGCTGATCCTCAAGAAGAACCAGATGAGGAAACCATGTCAAAGGTTTTGTGTTTGATTATGTATGAGTTAATTTTATGATTTGAGCTAATTTATGGTGACTATATTAATATATTTATGGAATTTATGTACAATAAGACATTAGGATAAATATTTTTATTAGGTATTAGAAATCAGACTTGTCAACTCAAATTGTTAATATCAAACAAGTATAACATTTGTTGCTTGTAGGACTTGAGATATTTCTGTTGCACAATTAAAGTTGTCTCTACCATTAGCTCGTAAACTAAATGTTACCTACTCTAGTACACTATCATTATTGTAACAATTTATATGCTGTAAGACCTTAAAAAGCAATATGCAGGCATTAGTTTCGTCAAGATGCCTGGAGAGAAAATACGATGATGAACAAATTCAAATAAAATATCAGTTGTAGTTACAATAGATGCTATCAGTGGCCTAGAGGCATAAATTCATTGCCATTATAAAAGCATTTGTCTGATAGGCATCTTTTTAATTCTGTTTTTAATTTTTGTATTCCTTTTGTGCCATTTAAGAAGCATGACAATTCATGATATGATTTGGAGGCTGCTGGACCACCTTCAGCTACTTTATGTGGATAGTACATAAGATGAATATTATGCTGACTTCTTGGGTATGATCATGATTCATGAGCATGATGTGGCTTGATCATGCCACAATCATATCAATCACAATTTCCGTTATGCGTTAACTGGCATAGATTCCAATGAAAAGATAGGGGGAGTGTATGCACCTCATAATGCATACATTTTTAAATCACTGTCTCACTTATTAGTTAATTTTACATTTGGGATTTGCTATTTTACATTTGGAATTTTAAACTTGAAATTAAAAACAATTTTTTTGTTTTAAAATTTAGACTAGATTTTCATTTGCCATATTTTGCTGTTTATTTTTTTTCCACCATCTGATAGTTGATTGGTCACTCTTTTTGATTGAAATACAGGACTGCATGTAAATATGAATTCGATTTTTCATGAATTCATAATTCTTGGTTAATTTTTTTCCAATAGTGATATTCCTGGACTGAAACACAGGGTTTAATTGGCAAATTGTTGCAATTGTTTGCATATCCTAAATGGCAAAAGCATAAAATGTCATTACTACCCAGGGCTATATTTTATGAATTAAACTCTTTGAACCAAGATAGGTAACCGAAAAGTGAGAGTTATCCCTTTGAAAAGGTGATTAGATCCTTCTCTTGCATTGAGTTTGATCTGAAATTAGTAAAGATCAGTATTTGTCTAATCTTGTTTTCGATAACGGTTTCCATGCAGATAATTATCATCATCAGGTGTATAAATTGAAACAGGTAATCACTTTATGTATCGTAAGGGGAGAAGGGGAAGAGACCCACAAATGCCTACAATGCTATTTCTAAAGATTCTAGTCATCTGTTTAGTTATAAAACTGCTGCTTTCAATTTAATGGTCCACAGGTTGATATGAATTCCAACATTTTGAAAATGAACTAAAAACAAAATATTTTACTCAAAAAAATGTTACAATTCTGAATAAATAGGCAAAATCCTAATCGAAACATCACAAAGATCTCTGACATAACAATTCTTCTTGTCATGATCAACCACAAAAATGGTCTGGATTACCTAAGATATACTTAGGGAAGCCAATTACCTATACCTCCGTGGCACTCAGTAAAATCCTAATAAATACTAAGGAAAATCTTCATGAATTGCAAAAAATTGGTGCTATCTATTGAAGTATAAAGACTGCCTGGTCCAGGGATTGGGGTAGGCCTGTGAGGAACATCCAGACAAGAACTGATGAACTTGTATTTTGAAGAGGGAAGATGAATTTTTTGTAAACCAATAGGATCATTCGCTCTTTGCCAAACTGCTTCAATGTAGTTCAATGTAACTCCAATGTAGCTAATGTAATTAGTGTGTTATAACATCTGTATTTGTTATTAATGTTTCATCATACTGATCCATCATAACATGCCTTAAATGGTTGATTGATTATTCATGGAGTTAGCATTTATCAAAGCCATTGACTCAGCCTTCAGTTGTTGATTTTATACTTTCATGGATATTTAACATTGGTGTAACTATTATATAGGACCTCATGTTTGGCCACAAGGTAAATAAATAGAAAAATGGTTTCAATGGCCAATATTATTGGGAAAGGTG
>LYUA01000586.1:433056-443516 GCA_002093875.1 Calopteryx splendens | reverse complement strand
TTACTCTGTAACTATCACTCCAATAATCCCCACTATCCTTCCATCTCACCTTGCATAAGCCTATCATATTAATGTTTCCTCACTCCATCTCTTGTTTGATATTTTCTAACTTCCCTCTTCTCATCATCGTCCTAACATTCCATGTCCCTATTCTGACAGTTTCATTCCTTTTCTGAGTCTTCTCTTCTGCTGTAGTTGATTCAGCTGAGCAAGGGTTTCGTATGATGACGACCACGGAGGCCGTGCCTCCCCTGCTACCGGGCACAACACCCGGCCCTTCGGCCC
Source organism: Calopteryx splendens (assembly GCA_002093875.1). Taxonomy (NCBI): domain Eukaryota; kingdom Metazoa; phylum Arthropoda; class Insecta; order Odonata; family Calopterygidae; genus Calopteryx; species Calopteryx splendens. The sequence continues at coordinate 443,231 of LYUA01000586.1, read as the reverse complement.
TGGCCCCATAGTTGCCATGACTTATTTCCTTGATTGTGTCCATCATAAGTTCTTGGGGAAAATGATTGAAGTGGTTTCCCGTTGCCTTTCTCAATAGTGTTTTTCCATGACACCATCACTGAAATGACCACCCACCACTGGGGTCGTCAGATGCCTTTGCAACCACCTCACTGAGGAACAGACGCTGCATGGACTATCTTTCATCTGGCTCCTACCCTTCCTATCTGGGTGACCCTACTAGGAGTAATTTTCATGCTCCCACCAGCACTGGTCTAGGGTACATTAGAAATGCCAGCCTTCCCACCACGTCAAGGTTGTAATCCTTGAAGAGGGATATGTCCATAATGTAATCAAATTTGCTATCTATCTCATTATATTTCTCATTTTTACGTATCATAGTTTTTTAAACAGGTGGAAAATTCTGTTGTCTCTCCTATTATAAAATATCTTCTCACTATTAAGTATAATTTTTTCCCAAATCTTGCTCCTCCTACTCTATTGCTATCTCTCTTTCCTGTTGTGCTCCAATTCTCCTTTACTATTATGCTACCTTAAGGGCTCTTATTGTACTCTCATAAAATATGTAATGAATGTCTATGCAATTACTAATGGTGCATATCCTGCCTGAAGACAAAAAGTGTCAATTACATATTTATACATATAACCTTAGTAAACTGAGGAAATAAGTATTTTATTTTTTATGTTCTCTCAATGAAAATTACATTTAGTAAAATTCATTTTTTATTCCCATATCACATTATTCCAGGTAATATTTTAAGAATTTCTTCATTTAAACTGGAAACGATAAAAATAAGATTTCTGGTTAAATTTAATGTTATTTCTCACAAGGAATTGTAGTGCATGTTAGCAAAAGTGCTTGGTGTTTACATATTCTAATATCCTGCTAGGCCATAAAAGAATTTTTTTATAAGTTTCCTATGATAGAGCAACATGTTACTCTTTTGCAGCCATGTGCTCTGTGGACAGGAAAACAGATATTCAGCCTAACATTGAGGCCTAATCGAGATTGCCCTGTTAAAGCTAACCTCAGGACAAAAGGCCGTGCATACACTACAAATGAAGAGTTTTGCACAAATGATTCATGTAAGTAGCCTAGCATTAAAATATGTATCTCACGGAACCGGGTTGGTGCAGTGGCTAGTGTATTGCTTTCCTACCTAGAGGGCCCAGTGGCAAGGTTTTTTTTCAGTGGTAACGCGATCCCTACTTGGGTGATATGTGAACAGCACTTCAAGATCTACTGTCTGTCAGATGGGACAAACTGTGGACCACTTGGAACCTTTCACTAAGAGTAGGCTAATGCTGATTCCATGTCTCTCTCCACCACTCTTCCATTCTCTGGAAATCCTACCTCTGTCATATTACCCATCTATCTGTAATGGTGAAAATGACCTCAGCTTTCTGTCCATCCTCTAATAACTACCACAAATGAGTCTCTCTTAGTTGGAGGACAATATCCATCTGAAGTGTCAAGATGTCAAGTCAGTATGATCATTTGTCAGGCTAGTCTATTGCCTTAGAAAACGAAGAATTAAAGAGAAGGCTGATATTATCTAACTTTTCTTGCAAATTAATGAGCCCAATGAAGGTAGCAGTCTCGTGAAATTTGTGTTTGGATCACATATTTATTTTAGACTTTTTGTTAGTGTTACGTGAACTCTGATTTAAATTTTCCATAATGTGGAGTTCAACTGATGATTTTAAGTGATTGATACCTTTTTGATAACTTGGAGTGTTATGATAACACTACCTAAACTTAAATTCAGTATTTTAACTTACACGTTTGTATTAATAATAATCCTGCTGTGTCTTTAATTGAAATCAGTGTGAGGAAAGTTAAAAATGCTAACATTAGGCAGGTTAGAAATTCTGATGGCTAGTATTAATGGTTTGGTGTATGCACAGCATTTAATCAACCAGTGCCTCACTATCTATTTGTATGGAATGCATATAGAGTAGGACCAGTAAAGTCAACTTATTAAACATTGAATATTTGAGGTTGCATCTAGGAAGAGATAGACACTAGATTAACCTTCATTAATTAATATTTTAAAACTAAAAAAACCATTGGGCTTTTGTTTGGCATGATTTGCTTGGCTGATAGAACAAAGAAAATGTCTTTAGAAACTAAAGGGAATGTTTGTCTGGGATCATTTTTCAATGTGGAGTTTTTAAAAGAGGAATTTTATAACAAGGCATAAAATTCATCACAGTTTTGAGTGAGTTCATTTCACAAAATCTGTCACAATACTGGTTTGGTTCATTTACCAATGTGCCTAAACTGAGCTACATACCATGTATGACCAGCACAATCAGGACAGTAATGTTAGGTATCATTTTTTAAATTCTTATTGATTGCAGTTTCTTTTTTATGTTCGAGATAATTATATAGGTAGTGAAAATTGTTTTTAGGATATAATTTGATAGTTTAATTGTGGGGGTCCTAAAACAGGTGATAAATTTGATGACATTTGCCAATGCGTCTTGTTGAAATGGCGGTACAGAATTTCGCTAATTATTTGCAAGTTCTCACAAAAAGTAGTAAGTAATATTATCCACCCTTACTACATTAAATCTAGCTTAAACATTTAGAATGTCAGGAACTTATTATTATCTGCCTAACTAAATTGATCATTCATAAGATGAGATGCAACATTTGTGTCATCTCATCTTGTTGTGTTGTGAACAATATTACTTTCAACAAGTCAAAATTAATATTATAAATGGGAGCATCTTGCAAGGAAGTTAATGTCATCAATACCAGCAACTCACTAGCTTAAGAGCATATTTATGTTATGCTTGAAGATTTAAAAATGTATTCTTGCTCAGTTAAGAAAAGAATTGAGTCTTGAACTTATTGATTTTTTTTGCAGATGTAGTCATTCGTAACTCATTCCTCATAGCTGGTGCAATGGATAAATCAACCCTTGGCTCTGGTTCCAAAAGCAGTATCTACTATGTGCTGCTGAGAGATTGGGGAGAAGACATATCTGCTACAGCCATGTGGAGGCTAGCTCGCATGGCCTCATATTTTCTCATGAATAGAGGCTTTTCTATAGGAATCGGTGATGTAACTCCTAGTTCAGGACTTCTGAAAGCAAAGCATGAGCTCTTGTCTTCAGGGTTTGTCTATATTGTTACTTTTCTCTCTTTTGTTGCAACAAATTAATTATTTTATATACTTGTGTAAGTTCAACCTCCAGTTTTTTGCCCAAAAATTGTTTTAATAGTCAAATTGTGCACTAGTATACACGGTATATATTAATATAATTGTGGAAAAAAAATTGCACCAACCATAACGTAAATCATTGAGCTTATAATGTTGTCCATTTTCTTGATCCCTTATCATGCATGCACTGTGCTTTACTTGTTCCTTTCCCAATAGGTTATAAAGATAAAAGATCAAGATGATATTGTTGTGTGAAATTCAATCAAAAAAAAATAACATAAATGTCTTTCTACCAGATATATAATGTGTACATTAGAAGTGGTTAGTATGTTTTTGCAGTGGACAAAAACTAAATGGTACCTTTCATTAACCTATCTTTTGTTCTTTGATGCCATATTACCATTTAAAACTATTAATTATTTACCAGAAAAATTTCATTTTGCACCCTCACAAAGGTGTATGCTAAGTGTGGCAATGCTGGTCTATCATTAGACTGTTAGACATGTGATAATTGTCATGCTGACAAAAATTTTACGTATGGTATATTTAATAGGGCAAAGAGATCCCTGAACCTGAAAAAACAGTAGCTTCACCGCACAAAACCTCATAAAAAGGCATCGCAAAACTTTATATTAGCCCAAGTGAATGCCACAGATGAAAGGCAAAGGTGTAAGGTTTCTTTTACATCATAATAATTCAGCTTTACAAAGCTTTTTCGAAGCAATACTATAAAAGTTTCTCCCAGAAATAGCAATAAAATATACTGCATAAATATAGAAATAAAGTAATAGAAATATAGAAATAAAGTAATGGAAAATATAACTCTCTTTTCTGATGTAAAACAACTTTTAGCTGCCTGGACCAAAATTCCACGTCTATAAAATAGCATATTTTGTTCAGTCCCCATCACTGCTTAAGCTGACAACTGTTTTTATTTGAACATGCATGAATACCATTCATATTGTTCACTTTTAGTGTAGGCAAAGGAAAAAAGTGTGGTTTTAAGTTATTTTCAGGGTTTTACTCCCTGTTTCTAATTTCCTCCATACTGCCCTCTCCTTTCATACCTCTTTTCTCTCATTCATAGTCCTACATTGTTTTAAATGTGCTTCTCAAAAGCTGTGACAATATATTTCTTATAATAATAGACATCTTGCAAAATAAAGTGATAATCATCCTAGTAGTGATAAAATGAAGGGGATGGCTATGCATTTTGAAATCTGGAAAAATTACTGATACATTCTGAAACACTTAGGCACTTAGAATAAATAAAGTTTGAGGTTCTCTGCACTATATATATTAAAAAGTTCATCCTGTCATGCCAGCTGACCAAGATGAGGATGATGAATCAGAATCACAAGGTCATTTTGATTAATAATTGACAGTTGGAAGCTGTTTTGTAGGTTTGAAAATTTTTATTTAATATTCACAATGTATGATTAAGTCAGGTATTCAAGATTTGATTGCCACATAATAAAAAATGTTAGTCCTTAACAATTTTTAAAGCAACCCTTTGTTGTACGAGTAGTAGCATCGCACAACTGTTTCGTTGCAGTTGGTACCATTTAATGAGATTGCATTGCAAGTTTTCTGAATTAGGTCATTACATTGGTTTGCATAACCTAGTCTGTTGTTGGTTAGGGGCTGAATTTGTAACCACATTGACTTAATGTATCATTAGTCTGAACTACTTAGATTGAATCTCTGTAAGAATGCATTAAAGCTCTTTTATGAATAACTGGATAGGCTATTAAAAATTCTCTTTTATAGTTTTAATTAGATTATAACTTGTTTGCCTTATGCCTATTATATGGCTATTATGGCTAATTATATGTGTAATTTGAATTTTTTAGTGCATGGTTAACAAATAATTCTATTGTACTACCTTTAGGTATGGGCAATGTGATGAATTTATTAAACAGTTGGATAGTGGAACTCTTCAAACTCAACCTGGCTGTTCTGCTGAAGAAACATTAGAAGCCCTTATTCTCAAAGAATTATCTGTTATTCGAGATTTAGCTGGGAAATCCTGTCTAAAAGAACTTCATCATAGCAACAGTGCCCTTATAATGGCTTTAAGTGGATCCAAAGGTGATTGATTGGGGAACTACTTTCAAGTAATCAATTTATTTTTAGTATGCATAGATGTGATCCCAAGGTTTTTAGAGGGAGGGGTGGCTAAGTAGAAGGTTCTTGGCCTAATTTAAGGTATTGATCAATATTCAAGATGAAAAGATGAAACGTCTATAGAAATATATGATCATATTTAAAAAAGATTACTGAAGCATGATGCTGTCGAAAACAGTCAAATATAAGGAGAACTCGTATGTTGATTACAGTATTTTCTCTTGTAAACCCCACATACCCTTTGTACCCCAATTTTGAGGTCAACTTGCAGAGAAAACATTTAATTCATTCCTGAAAGGTTTTTTTGTTTAAGTTATACAGTTTTTACTCACTAATTACATCTCAGTAAACATGTGCCGCTCAAGTTTTGGTGAATACGGAAAACAAAAAGAATTCAGGAAAATTAAGCATTATTAAATGAAAATATAAGGATTTTTATTGAAATACTTAAGAATGTTATTGAATAAAAAATGCAAAATGCTAGAAGACCTTGACAATCTGAGGTAATTGTAGGGGTATTTATACCACTAATATAATAATCGGGGAGTTAATCACTTTTACTTGATTAGTGATAAAAGTAAAATTTTGGTTTGGAAAAGTGGGAAATAAAAAACATTCAGAAATAAAGTAATGGATGGCACATCATTGTGCAAAGTACTGGCAGAACAGAGAAATGATGTAGCTGAGGTTCAGTCTTAATATCAAATTGTTTTGCAGGCATAGCACATAGTATGTAAAGTTCCACTTGGATGTAAAACTTCATTTTTCAACAGTGGAATGTGGGGTTACTTTTTAAATTGATAACAAAAATAAGTGCTCAAAATCTGAAAATGAAGAATTTTAGTATTAATGATAAGAGATTCAATAACTTAAATAATGTTGGAAGAAAGTAATTAAGCAATAGCTTGGGGAAAGGAATAAAATAAGTTAACAGAAAGAAACTTTGGGTATTTTAAAATCTTGATCCTTAAATCAGGGTGTGTGGGATGGTGTCATACTCAAGTAAATATAGTAACTCATGAAATCATTAATTGCATGCATCGACCTTAAACTTACATCATTTTTTAAGATTGTGTACCTGTACATGCATTTAGCTGTGTGTACAGGCACATTACTTTTTTATGTGTAATTGCAAGTGATATGTTTTATATATTTAAAATGCTTTTCAGGGTCTTTCATCAATATTTCTCAAATGATAGCTTGTGTCGGTCAGCAGGCTATAAGTGGGAAACGAGTACCAAATGGTTTTGAAGACAGGGCTCTACCCCACTTTGATAGGCATGGTAAGAAAATATTTTTTTTACTTTAAAATTTAATATAACTAGTTAATTATCGAATAGAATTTTAAACCAGAATTTGAACTTTATTACTGGTTAAGACCCTGCCGAGAAATGTAATTGCAGCCACAATGCTGACATTGTGAGAGAGGGCATATTCATTCAACGGATACTCCCTTACACTCAGAATAGCAATGTTGACTGAATGCATAGGTTAAAATATTCATTGAGATATCATGCATGACTCCAGACTCTTTAAGCTCTATGTTCTCTTTATTTTTCAGATGTATAAATGTTACTTTTTCTCATAGTTATCTACCAGTCTGTTTACCATTCTCCTATTTAGCTTTCTTAACACTATATTGGAAACATGTAAGATGAGCCTAATCATTCTATGTTCCTCATGTGTGTTTGTATCCTTTTTCTTTCTATTAGTCTTAAGAATGTCTTGTGGTCACTCTCACATTACATTCATAACATTCTCCTGATATTTCATTTCCCTCCTTGCTCTCTATGCTAATTCCTTTGCTATCGTTTCTTCATTTTCCATTATTGAGTTCTCTTACTTGCTCATAAGTCTGTTCAAGTCTTCTATTTTTTCCTTCCAGCTAGTCATTTCTTTGCTCTGTTCATCTAGCCATTTCTCTCTTGCCTGTTAATTTTCCCTTTTCAATACATTGTTCAGTTTTCTACCTATATTTCTTCTTTCCTTCTTTACCTGCATGCATCAATTTAGGTATAACAATTATGTATAACAAATACTTTACAAAACATTTACAATTGAAAATTTTATTTCAGCCAAGATCCCTGCTGCAAAGGGGTTTGTCGAGAACAGCTTTTACTCTGGACTGACTCCTACCGAATTTTTTTTCCACACCATGGGAGGACGAGAAGGGCTGGTTGATACAGCTGTGAAAACAGCTGAAACTGGGTACATGCAACGGCGTTTAATTAAGGTATGGTGCACCAAATTAAGGAATGGCATTATTTGACAGGTATAACTTTGTATCTAAAAATCCTAATCAAGCCTACATGAATTAAAAACTTATATGAGAAATCAAATTGTGCTCAAAGTATCATTATAATGTTTTTCTCATTATTATTAGCGCAGTGGCCCTGAAAGGCAGGGGTACTTGTGATTTTCAATAGTTAATGAGTTTTCAATAATTTCATTTCACCATTATTGAAGGAAGATTGATAGTTGATATTTACCCCCTCACAGATGCAAAAAAATATTTCGCCAGCCCTGATTTTTTTCTCAATTTTTTATTTTATACGGTAACTAAAGGAAGCGGTGGGTGAAAGAAGGGCAATAAAAATAAAAATGAACTTGGGTATACTCTTATGGGTAGATATGTTTGTATATCCCTTTAAAGTTCACCGGTTTCAAAGTCTTTAAAATGTCGCAGGTCAAATCGATAATAGACAATGGGAGCAGTCTGCTACGTCAATTGCTTATAGACGATGGGAGCAGTTAAAGGGTTAAGAAGGTGACAAACAAACCAAGTAGTCTTGATTACTACCATGCCTCTTAGTCACCATGTTGAATTTAAGTTCGCCATGGTAACCACCTTGTTACTTCTGTGCCAGGGTATTGAAGTCATGCGTAGGTCATATTTTTCATTTCTAGAAGTATTATGTTGTGGATGCTCTAACCATTTCATCCCTAAGACAGCATAATATAAAAAGCTCCACCATTTACAAAATTTATTGTTCTGCAGGCCTTAGAGGACCTTTGTGTTCAGTATGATGACACTGTTCGGAATTCTCTTGGAGAAGTAGTGCAGTTTGTCTATGGTGGGGATGGCTTGGATCCTACATACATGGAAGGTAAGCATAACCTTTGGTTTTCATATTTTTTTTCATGTCAAAGTTATATATTCACTTGTTATCATGTTCAGTATGATGCAAAGTGACTTGAATTGCACTTTTCTTCCTGTTGGCTTTAAACAATTGTTCTTTATGACTTCTCCACCATGCTCTTTATGTGCTCCAAATATTTTCTTGCATCATTTTATTATTGATATTTATGGTAGTGTATCGGTTAAGGTATGCTTTAGAGGGAAACCACTGCCACACAGCTAACATTACACTGACATTGGAATACCCTACACTAAAATAACCCATGTTTCAGCTCCACATACAGTAAGTCCCCGACTTACATGATTTCAAGTTACACGATTCCACAGATACGTGATTGGACAAAAATATGACATCACCTATTGAAACACGTAGGAAAACAAAACAGGCCAAGTCAAGCATATTCAGTTAGTTGAATATCTGGTCAATGAATGGCATTCTTCATGTAGTATATATGAATACACGAATGTATGGTACTTGACTAGGTGATTGACACTCGAGGAATTTTCGACGTACACAGTTTTTGACTTACACGGAAATATTTGGAGTGAATTAACCGTGTAAGTCGGGGACTTACTGTACTTTCTATCACCCTTCATTCAGTTCAGTGTTCCCTATCTTCTCCTCCCTCTTCCTCACTTATCCGACATTCTCTCCTCTGTTACTAATCCCTGGAGTTCATTGTTTGTTTCCCTTTTTGTCCATTTCTATTTTTCCCTCCTTGACACCCGCATCTCAAAAGCCTTCAATGTATGCTGGTCCTCCTGCCTCACCAACCAAGTTTCTGACCCATACAAGATACATACATACTCCGTATAAACTTACTTGTCTCTTCTTTACATTTTTACATAAGTACTTGTCATCAGCTACCTCCTTTTTGCATGTGGTTCCTTACCTAATGAATTTCCTTACTATCCCTGCCAAATTGACCTCTTTCTTCTTAAACACTTTCTAAATAGCTAAAATGTTATACCTTCTCAAGTTTATGACCTCTTACATTAATTTTCATCTTAGCTGTTCTAATTCTTGAGAACCTCATTACCTTCATTTTCTTCTCATTGATTCTCATCCCTTGCATATCACACTGTTTCTGTTGTGCGCTCGGCAATGATTGTAATTCCTTGGCCAACTGACTAGCTAAAACTTGATCGTCCACAAATCTGACCTGTTTGATCAATTCCCTTCCTACTTTTATTTTTATCTTTTCCCTCCAATGCCTCCCTTATCATTTCCTTCGCATATATATTGCAATGCACAGGTGATAATGGATGACCCTGTCTAATCCCCCCTCTTCATCTCTGCCCACCCTGTTTCTCTATCCACTATCCTCACCTGTGCAGTCTGAGACATGTGGAGGTTTCAAAAAATTCACCTGTCTCCAGTCTTGCAATCTCTTGGCTATGTATGCTATGAGGGTGCAAGACTGTTATTAGTATGCTAGTTCTGTTGATTGGAGTATTGACCAGATCATCTCTGTCATTTTTAATTTGAGCGTTAATAATAATAATGATAATATTTATTATTAGCTTAAGATATTATTGCATGTATTGCCTTGTCATAAATACAAATAAAAGCACAGAAATATATTTACAATTCAATTGCAAAAAAATCATCAACCTTATATAAGAAGTTAAGTATTAATACATTTTTTGTAAAAAAATTTAATTTCTCAATGGGCAATTCCCTTACATGTACAGGCAAAACATTATAGCATTTGATTG
>LYUA01000586.1:373701-387036 GCA_002093875.1 Calopteryx splendens | reverse complement strand
TATTTTTCACTGTACATGTTTACATTCTGATAGCGATCTTTCACGGTGGCTCTCATTACGTTTACTGCTGATGGAAACACTCCCAATAATGAGTGTAAGCAATATGGGCTTCGCAATTACCATATTTTTTTACATGGAAATCATAGGGACAATTGATGGTGAACTCAGAAACTCTCGTAATATTGGATGTCTCGCTATAAATCGTACTCATTTTAATGCATTTACACTGTACTTGAACTACCTACATAACAGAAATTCTAGGTCCCTACTTGAATAGCAAGAATCCATGTGATTGTACTTGCTACTGTAGTAGTATTTTCAGTAGTACTGTAGTGTAGTAGTACTCACAGTATTTTCTTGTCCGTGAAAAATCAAGGAATTTTGTGGAATCATTGACATTGAAGATGATTTTTCAATACACTTCAAATAATATTTTTCCGCTCTGGACCATGAAAATGAGAGGAAAAATTACAATTTTAACAGTATAATCATTATTGTACTAGATATAATAATAATAACAACATTATTTGATGGGAATTCTACATGGATATCACTTATGCTCCTTCAAATTCTAAATTTATTATAGCAAACATTTTAACATTTTTATATAAGTTTAAACAATGTCTAAAAGAAAATTATCTCTGAAGTTTAAATATTCTGTGAGATTCTGTGGTTTGTATGTTATTTCTTCCAAAAAACCTTTGGAATAACCTTAACCCTTTTATAATAAACCATATATAAGTCTGTGAAGGCTGTTGAATAAAAAGTAAGGCATGCCAATATCAGGCAACATAGCAAAAGGAATATCCTAAAACCTTGAATTCCATCACACAAGTTAAAACCAGTTTTTGCCATGATTGCTAAGTATGGTCAATAGTAGACCCAGTAAAAACAATGGTATTTTTGGCAATTTCATGTTGGGTTTTGAAGTTGGTGAATTATGTATACAAGCCTAGTAGTCTGGAAATTTTGTAATTGTATTTTACCATCCTGCAATTAATGATGTCATTTTTATGTAATTGGTAATGTGAATTTTATATTTCAATAATGATTACAAGTGCAGGCGGCCCCCTAGTTAAGCAAGTCTCAACTTAAGTAAATTCATACTTAAGTAGGTGGCAATCATATTCAAAAAAATGCTGTTGATTTTGTAGTTTTCATACGCGAGTATGAAAAACGTTAAGAGTTTGGTCGTTTATATACTTGCCTAGAAAAAATTGCATGGTTTGAGTTTTTAAACCCATACACGAAAAACAAACCAGTCCAGTTTTATAATCCTTCTGATGAATTTTTGTTAATGTAAATTAATTTTTGATTGAAAATTTGTGGGGGGAGGGGGGATAGTGAAGGCATTAGAGGTTATCTCAGGTTTATTTGGGAGTAACTGTGGGGTGTCTAGGAGGGGGAGTGCCAAGGGAAAAGGTAGTCATTAGTGATGGGTTCTTTCTTCTTTTTGGGAAAGAATGCATGTGTATCAATTTAATTTGAGTAATGGTCTATTTAAAAGTGTTATTATTTTATTTTTTCCAGGATATAGCAGCCGAGAGGGAAATCAAGGAATTACTTATCAAGTACAACCCATACAGATCATAGTTTTGGTTTTCTAGTGCCACATGTTAAAAGGAAATATTTCACAGTGTCAGCCAAAGAAAAAGTAAGATCATTCACTTTGGAAATCCTTTGCATATAAGGATCGAGTTAACCAATGTATATTCCCATAAAGGAATTGTTATTTTATTATATATTGTTGAATAATTGTTATTTTATAGGTGTAAATATCATGTTCTTTAAATTGTATATAGAAATATTTTGCAGAATATAAACAAAAGATCAAATCAGAAAAAATAGCATATATAATACAAAATTTACACCATTAGCACCTACTGCTTTGTTTTTTATTCCTTTGTAAAGTCATTGCTTATTTGGAAGAGGATGAAATGGTTTTATTGGGTTTAAGTATTCATTTCTATTTAGTTTTCTAATGAGAAAAATTATCTCAATCAATTTTATCTCTTTATTGGTATTTAGCGAATAGGTATTGATTTTTTTCAGGTTTATCAATTTGATTTGACATGCTGTCAGATTATGCAGTAAATTATTGGTATTTCATTATTATTGCTTCAATTGTGAGTTTTATTTAGTCAGTTTAAGGTAGGCATACCAATTAAATGCCTTCTGAAGTAACCTTGATTATTGGCTATTAAGTGTTGGCAGGAGAGGCAAAATATTGAAAACCATTCATATATGGTGATAATTGAAATAACAGTGGTTGAAAGTATTAATTGATGTCTAGTCAATTACTTCTTGAGATCCTTCAAAGAGAAATCGCCAAGTAAATACCAAAATATTTAAAGGAATTTCTCACAACTTTATGGGAAGCCGCAAAAAAATACCTTTCAAGTTCTTTTAATTTTAATTTCTTTTTCTTGGAAACAAGAGTCTGGTTTTGGATTTGAAACACATATTTGTGATATAACCTAATAAATATGTTTTCTAAGATTGGTAGTCCTCACTGTCCTTTTTTGTATGTTGTTTTAGGTACCTACCTTGATAATATAAATGTTTTTGAATTAGCTCCTCCTTGAGTTTGTCATATATAAGGTGTTAGAAACAAAAAGGTGTTCGATGTAACAAAATAGGCTAGTATGACAGTATTTATTGTTGAATAACTGTCTTAATGGTCTGTTATACTAGGTTTACACAGTGTACCAACATGTGCTTATCAGCCAGCATTTGGTATATTTTAAGAATCCTTGACATCTTGCTCTTGATTTTCATGCTGGGATATGTGCTCCTATTTTTGTCATTGAATGCTGAATTATATGCTCTAATTTGTAAGCAGATACGGGCATAAGTGATGAATATATAATGCTCTGTATTGTGTGAATTATATGCTTGTGAAATCTGTGAAGGAAGGTGTTTCAGTGGAAAGAAAAATGTTAGGTTGGAGTTTAGTGGAGGATTTGAGAAAATATGCATTCTGGTTGCTTTAAAGTGATTATCATAAGATTTCCAATAAAAGAAAGATTTTCTGGTGTGATAATTTTTTGTTTAAAATTTGATGTCTCTTAGTGAATTGCCTCTCCTACATATAGTATAACAAAAACCATGATAATGCTATTGGTTCACTTGAAGACATATGCACCTATATACTACTATCAAAATTACACTAAACAGTTCAGATTATACAAGCAAGAACTGTCTTATGCACTTTCTCCATTCTTGAAATATTAATCAGCATCTGATTCAATATCCTTCTGATTGGGTATGGGTCCTCTGTGAACATTATTTGAGATGTGTTAGAAAAACAATTTTGAGGTTGTGCACCTCAGTAGGCTTGATAAGACCACTGTTTGATGCACCGTGTAAACTATCGTTAATCATTTTACAAGCACAAAGTGTTGTGTTACATTATTATAAGTTGTACTATGAACTTGAAAGTGTCATGTGGTGATGCATGATTATTAAGGTTCCTGATTTCTCCAAGTTATATTCATTTTTTGGTGTATTTTTGTTTTATTTAATGTGAATGAGCTAGGTACTAATGTTTAAACAAACCCAATAGGAGGCTATAATATAACAAACAAAACAAGTAATCATTAATGACATAAGGACAATCTTTCCTGCTCTAATACCTGGTGAATGAAAAAGGGAGGGAAATTTTTTGACCAAATGTCATGTGAGTTTGTTTAACAGGACTTAACAACAACTGTTTTGAAATATTGATTGAATGACTGGTGGAAAGGTCAGTTTATGATAGCCTATAATGAAAACAAAGTCATTCGTTCGATAATTGAATGGATTATATGTACACTAATAATGTAAGTTGTAGATGATTTTCTCTCCACTTCAACATGTTGAACAGGTTAAAGAATTCATAAATCATGTAATTTTTCAGTTGTACTTCATGTTGTATTACTCTGCTTAATTTGTATCAATACATTTATTTTGATTTTATGGTCAAGTGTGTTGACATTTAAAATTTATGTTTTATTGGTGACAGACCAGCTGAAAATATTTCCTCAATGATCTAGTTCTGCAGAAGAAAAAAAATGTGCCGTCTGTCAGCATTTATTAAATTTAGAGGTAATAATATTTTTTTGGTGTACGATCATATAAAATGATTTTTTGAATGCTTATGAGACATTTTCTTAAGCAGTTACGGTTTTAGTTAATAAATATTTTTAATAGATTTTTACTTTGTACCTCTTTAGCTATCCACTCCCAAAAATAGCGACACGTTTCAATATTTCAACTTTTAATATTAAATAAAGAGAGCACTATCCTCGAGTTACCTTTAGCTTAGTGGTTGGTGTGTAAAGGAAATCAAAGTGAGATGGCCCTAGGTTGGGTGTCGGCATTATGATTTTTTAAATTCTTAGCCTTGGTAAAATTTAATTTTGCTCACGAGGGACATTCCTGCAATTGGAGGATGTTGCTTTCACATGACAATTTAAGTGCAAAATAATTGGAAGGTTCGACTTAGGTGTATACCGTCAAACTAGAACTTAAGAAATAATCACGCCACACGTGGGTTACGCCTCTCGCACTGCGATTGTTATACGGTAGTGAAGGTAGGGAATCATGGCTACCAGTGTAACTTAACAACCTTAAGGCGTCGTAGGCTACGGGTTGTAATACAATTTCGTGTATCTATGAATGTAGTTGGACGTTACAACTGTCATCGTGTGTTTGCTAATGCTCTGTGAATCTTCGGAAGGCTTCTGTTTTAAGCTTATACCTCCAACGTAATTCCACACCCGGCACAGTGCCTGCTATCCTGGATATTATAAATCCGACTGTTTCAATTTCAGGTATGGTTATTTATGTTCTCCTGATCTTATTATTCTGTTGCTTTCGGCATATTAAATTTGCAAAAAATCATACGCTCTTGGTGGAGGATATTTGTTGGTTTAATGCAAGGCTATTTGATTTTTGTATAATATTTATAGGGTTAAGTTAGATAGTATTTGGCGCTTTGGGCCAGCTGCCGCTATATTAACACTTTTTATGGTAAATTAATTCATTTTTAGTTTTTTGAAATATCACATCGTTTACAATAACGCGACCCTGCTGGTCCCTTAATGTGTATCGATCGCCTTAATACTTAGACATGTGAGGGCGGGGTTCCGTGAGGGTCTCACCGGTTTTGGCCTCTTTTCGTTGCAGTGAGAGCGTTACTGACCTCAACCTTGTGTGCCTATAGCTGTGATTTCCTTAGATGTTCGCATTGATTTTTCTGCGATTTCTTCTTTGAATTCTGTGATTCAGTCACAAAATGTGCCCTTAACCCTACCATATACATTTTTAAGGTAATTCTGTCGGACAATAACGATAAGGCGTAAGATATTAATATTGTTGTTCATTTTCTCAAAAGTATGTAATACGGCAAAAGCTCCAGAATGAATCCAATTTTAAGTTATGATTGCGTTTACACTTCATAGAAATGTGAATTTTCGGCAGAATAGAATGAAATTTTATTTATCAGGTCAAACTACCTTTTTAAATCACGACATAGGGAGAGATAAAAGGGTAATTTTCGTTAAGCTAAATACTATATTTATCTATTTTCTTATTTAATAATTTTTAGTGTATGGGGCTCATAGTACACTATTTTTTCGCCCATCTTTCACTACCTACTTTCCTCGTCTCTTCCTGGTTTCGGTATCTCTCGCCTACATATCTCCACTATTTGCTTTAAGATTGAGGCGTCTGGAGTTAGTCATGACATGACTTTCACACTGGGAATAAACCTACGAACAGTACATTGATTATGTATGTTAATTGCTTAATTAGAAAAGTACAATTTTGCAGATTTTATTTAGGGTATTGTAGATAAAATTTCTTAATACAATAATTTTAATCCAATGATTTTGAAAGGAGTGTTGGCCTACTAGTCTTTAACGGTATTTGAGCACCTCCCTCTTATGGGGGCCACTGGGATTCCGCGATGTCGCTGATGTGGGCGGGGTAGAAAGAGCTGCACGAGCCAGGCTTCTTGAGATGTAGGTTGACCGTAATTTACGCCGAGGATATAGGCCATGTCTCACATCATCTGACATTCTCTTTCGTACAGCCGTAACATCTCCTACCCTTCTGGCCAGGCTCTCCCACCCCATCCTCTGCTCTTGCGCCCGCGGAATGCGGCAGCACAGTGCAGGTTTCTCGCGGGTCTATGTTTGTGCTTCTGCAAGTTGTTTCTCCCTTGGTGATATTCATGCCCAGGAATGTGAGCGTTGCGATTCATTCCAAGTATAAAAAGTATTGTATCTGTTGAATCTGGAACTCTTAGGCGAATATTTGTACTGTAATTTCATCGACACAAAAGATCGTGCGAGTAGATACCAAGATGAAGGATGGCATTTATTGCCTCTTTGAAACAAGGATTGGTTCGAATCGGTGAGAACTTTACTTAAAATAAAAATGATAAAAGATTGTATATTTAAATTCGTGGTTATAATTAAAGTTGTAGTTAATATCGAATAATAGTTGCAACTGAATTCTTATATCAGTGTTTTAATAGTCCAATGCATTTATTTGAAATAAAATTCGTTCCTTTTGGTAAGTTTTAAGTGTAATTATTATGGAAAACATTCTTTCCAATAAATATGAGGAAATTATCAGGGAAGTATATTGTAAAAAGTCAGACAGATGGTCTCCATTTCCCTAAGCTGCAGTCGGTAGAAGACGTTTGACATTTCTGTATAGGCCCATGGTTACAAAATTTGAAACTGCCTGAAGGTTTTTGAACAAGGAGTTATTGAGTATAGGGAAAATGAGCTCAATTTATATAAATTTATTTTCGATGTTCCATTAATTTTATTAAAAGATTTTCGGTTTTAATTCTAAATAGTGCCTTTTTTAAATCAGACTTCTAAAATTTCGCCTGGATTCATGCTGTGTGTTTAGGTATTTTCTCTCGAAAAACATCCGATTTTTATGAAATTTGCTTTGAAGGGTGCATCACATGCGCTTCGTACATTAAAGACCTGAAAGTTCGAGGAATTAATCGTGTGCTGTAAGTATGTCACAGAGTAAGGATTAATCTTTGGTAACGCTAATAAGGGAATTGTGTGCTCACATTGACAACTTATTATTAGGAAATCAAGAAATTTCATTGTAAATTTCCAGCAGGTCTTTAGCTAAGATTTTGTGTTAGCAGGTATTTACGTAGCATTATGAAGATAGCAGTGTTTTTTAATGTGGGGTGTATGTCCCACAGGGGGCAATTAAAACAGGATGTTACCTATAAACAGTAAAATATAAAATTGATATTCATGGAATAAGGTTGAATTAAAAAGTTTTTCATGCCTTCCATTTTTATTTGAAGTCATTATTTATAGAAACTTACATTGTATTTTTTTAGAGTTTGCTTGTCTACTAAACTAAAGGGGATATCAAAATCTTTGAGGCATTGAAGTGCGGCATGGCTCAAACAAGGTTGGGAAATATGTGCAAAAAATACATTTAAAATGTCATAAAAGATTATTAGGGAGGTTCAGAAACTTCATGTTCACCAAAGTTCGCTCAAATCACTAGAGGAGTATTTTTTACTTCTGAGTTAATTGGCCATTGGTTCAATATACCTTTGCTTGTGCTTATGTGCATCCTGCATGCATCCCTTTAACTTATGTTTAAAGACTCACTTTGCTAAACTCTTCACAAATTCCATGTCCTGAGTTAAGCAATAAATTTGCTCATCAACATATTCCATTGCTTTTGAGCAGATTTAATTCTGTATCAAAATTTAGAGGTTGTGAATGTAATGGATTCACAAGTTCAGAGTATTGAAAGGGGATGAGGGTGAAGAGTTATTTTTTTAGCTAAATGTGAAATAAAAATGAAAGGACACCATATTCCGTTGCTGTAATTGGTGAATCAATTAATGATGTTTTAATTGCGGAGGAAGTGAATGGAAGCATTAGAGGAAAGACCTTTAAAATGTGATTGAAGAATTGAAGCTAAAGCAATATGAATGGTAAAAATGAAAAAATTGGGGTGCCAAGAATTCATGTTGAGAATTTAAGGAAGTTGGAAGAGTGAAGGAAATGGAATAGTGTGAAGTTGGAGAGTAGAGTCCACTGAGTGTTTAAATAATAGACTAAAGGCAACAAACTAATGCATATTAATTTGGTTACTTTTTTCTTTTGACAGATACTGAAGCCTCGTGCATCCTTCGGAGGAGGGTATCTCTCAAATGGAACCATCGGCAAATGAATATGTGTCTGTTGCAAGCTTCTACCGGGATCGGTCCATACTGGTCACTGGGGGCACAGGTTTTGTGGGAAAGGTACTTATTGAAAAGTTACTTCGTTCCTGCCCAGGTATTAAAAACATTTACCTGCTTGTACGGCCAAAACAAGGACATGGGATTCGCCAAAGAGTGGACCAGTTGTTGGATTCACCTGTGAGTAGATTCATTTTTAATCTGCTTTGTATCATACTGATTGTTGACTTTCCAAACTACTACTTGGTTACTTTTGCCATCTTGCAAACAAGGTAACCTGATGTATCAATTAAAGTTTATCAGGTAATGTTGCCGAGAACGCTTACACACGTTTTTTCCGATTTCCGATGGGGACCCAAAGAGTCTAGACTCCCCTCCTCCTGACCAAACCCAACCCCTTCGGAAAAACCCAATCAGAAAAAAAATCAGAAAAAATGCGTGTAAGTGTTCTCGGCAACATTACCGTTTATCATTTCTCAGCAATTATTTTTTTGCCTCAGAAAATGAGATGAGAAGAAACAATTTTTTCTTTTGCAATACAATGGTCTAGAATAGAGATGAAAAAACTACAGCCCATGGGCTTGGTGCTTACAAGGTACTGAAGTGCATACTTTCCACTTAGATTTGGGTAAGAAAGTTTCCCTTCCCTATAATAGAACAATTAGAAATTCACATAGTGATGTTCTTATACACAATATACTTATAGTTAGGTTAATTTTGAGGATTTCAAGTTCCAAAAGAATTATCAAAAACAAGTATAATCTCACTAAAAGTCATATATGTATGTGGCTCAAAACGGGTTGTTGTCTAAAGTACACTGTTACAAGTGTACTATTATTATTGCAGACATTATGGAGTGCTGCCACATAACAGAGCCTATAAAAAGGCATTGATTATGAAATATGTACCATCGGGTTGTTTCTTCAAATGATGAGTCCATTCGCTTTGACACAAACTCTCAATTTTATTCACAAATAAATAAGTTCATGTAGAAGCTTCATTTGAAATAAAATGTTGACGAAATGTCTGATGTCAATGAAATTGGCGAATCAATTGATGATATTCTAATTAAGGTTAAATGGATAGGGACAATAGTGGAAAGAGCTGATTTGATTTTTCTTCGAAATTTATCTATTTATTAATAAGATGAAAATGCTATAAGATTAATAAATGCCTTATGTTATCAATGGTATTTATTGTCAGAGAGGTGAGAAGGAAGAGGTCGTTTGCCTGATACAACATTTGAGGAAAACATAACTTGCCATATCTTGGATGCCATTCACAGCATCCATGTGAAATGTTTTTATTAGCCAGGGAAGTATTTTCTCCAAAACAATTAAATCTATCTTTGTTCCTAAATTGACATGGTTTCTGGCTAGTTTATGTACTATATAGGTATTAGGATATTATGAGAAAGTAAGTGAATGCACTAGAGAAAAGGCATAAATTTCATTTTCAAAATTGGAATGATCTTGATGCAAGAATGGCGGCAATGATGATTGTGAACAAAATTAGCAGCAAATTACCAATTGACTTTTGGCTTTTGCTGAAGTTCAAGTGATAGAGGGTGGGAATGAAGGACAGGAGCAGTGAAAGAAAAGGGGATCAAGGTAGTGTGTCATAGTCAGGGTGCAGACCTGGCCAGCGGAAATATTGAGATGTTTTGGGTTTCCTTCATGTAGTTGCACTCTGGACTGGAGTTCCTCTTCTTCCACTCTTAATTGGGTGTGCTCTGGTGCTAAGGTGTACCAAGTTGCTGTGGAGTTGAGAGGGCAGAGGAGTTGCAAATATAGTGATGTGATTGCTGCAGATATCCATTGTGTAGTGAATAAAAATATTTACTAGTCCATTAAACAGTTGTGATATAACCAACGCTTAATTTACTTCATGCAGAAACTCAGTGAAAAAATAGAACAATTTATGTAATACATTTACTCTCTATACTATATTTTTTTTACTGCTATTGTCCTTTTCCCTTATTTGTCTGGAATGATTTAGAGTCCTTTGATTTGTGGATTTTCTCTCTATTGTATTAGCATTGTAAAATATTAGCAAAAGTTAATTAATTAACATTAATCAATAAATTTATTGTCTGTGGCGAGTAGGTAAGTCACTTATGAACAGTTTCTCACCATGAAGCGCTACTGCTAAAAATGGAGCAATTAAAAGAAATTGTGGATAATACGGCAACAGTCTAACTTTTACAGTCACCCGCTGATATGCACCCACTTGCCAGAATTTAGCAGTGGAAAAATCCTGGTTCAGACAAATATTTTGTACACTGTGAAATTATTTCATTTCTGTGAAAATGGGGAAATGATAGTGTGTAACTCCAAAAATAAAATATTTATTGCCAATGCATTGGCCAAATTTTAATAAGGCACCAAAAGTAAGACCATTTAGGTTTTTGGATTTCGAATCTAGGAAAAACTTACAAATGGAAGCATGCATCATAAATGATGCAATGAAATATCATGGCATCAGGAAGAAATGTGCCGGCAATACTGTCCACAATTTCTCTAACCATGTATATGGTATTGGGTATTTCTCTCAGACTATTTTTTGTATATTCCCCTTTTACATGTAAACAACCCAATTCTTTCCTGTAGGGTACCATTCATAAGTGCATTTTACAGACCTTCAGGGAAACCTATTTTTGTTTCATATTAACTATAATTATTTTATAATATATTATATAAAATTTTAAAGTACCATTGTATCGTTCAGTGCTAAGGCTTTCTTTTTTTTGCTCTTTTAAATTACTTGTATTGGAGGTATTATCTTGGAACTTGAACAGAAATGCGGCTAAAGAATTAAGTGTTCCTATTTTGTTCATGTGTTTCCATATCCTGCTTGAAAAATTGAATGTATCCTTTCCAAAAGTTTTAAAAGATATTTTTTTGGTTTGGGTTAACATGATTACTGCATTTTTTGTTTATTTACTGCTGAATTTACATTCATAGAAAAAAATAAAAATAGGTGAGGTAGAATGCTCGTGCATTGTGGAATATATACAAGAAGAACATGGATAAGGATTTTCTAAAACAGCATTAGGAAGATGCAGCATATAACTTTGCTAAACATGATATTTTAGCAACATGGAAAATGTTGAAATTGACAAAAACCAACTTGGGTACAAAATTAAATTATTGTTAAAAGATAAGTGGAAATGGATAGAGAGGAACGTCTTCATAGCTAAGGAATCCATGGATTAAAAAAAGAGATGTTTAAGGAAATGTAAAACAGCACATGGTTAGGGATGAGGATTATGATTGAATTACCTAAGTAATAGACTTTTTAAAAATTGTTTTTAAGGTATTACAAAGGATTAAAAAAATAATACCAGCTGTTAAAGATAAAACAAGAATTAATTAACATAGCCTAGAAATATTTAGGGAAGGTATGGAGAATGCATGAAAGAACTACATATCTGGTAAAGTGACATTCCTATGACAAGCCAAAGGCAAATTACAAAAACACTTGGGTATATTTAATCACTTAAATTGGGACTTCTTAATCACTACGTATTCAATGATAAAAAATTAAAAATGGTGTTCCACAGCATGAGCACAATCTGTTGTCAAAAAATAATTCATTGTTACGTAAACAATACTTTCTAATTATGACCATTACCATATCAAATGATTATTAATTACTCCTTTTCAATTTAAATGGGTATTTCAGCTACTTTTTTTTATAAAAATATATTATGTGGCATTAAAAAATGAGACTAATGGTATACATTCTTTAATATAATTTGAAGTTTTAGTGATCAGAGGCAATTTTATTAAGTTGCTGCTGGTTGCACCAATTGATGCAACAATTATCATTCATGCTTCAAAATGGATTTAAATATAAGAGGAAGACTATGGATATTCATGACAACTTACAAACTTGGGGGATTAATTTTCATTCATATTGAGATCTACCATCAGTGTTCACAGTTGAGAAACATTTTGATGATAGGGACAGAGAATCATTAGCCAGACAACCAACCTCTGTAGACACTCCTAAAATGAGGCAACAGTGGACATCTTGGGCAGTCTTGAATGAAAGGGGTGCAAGCATTCCCCCAATGTTACTTTTAAAATTTCACATGCTTGCTGCAAGCCAAAGAATTAAACTTTTTTATGAAGTACAACCTCAGGAGATTTCATATGGTAAATGCATCTACTTTTCCCCCACTAGTTTGTTTTACTTTTTGCATTTTTCCATATTAATTTGTGCAAATGTACCATTATTTTTGGCAATATCTACATTCATGGAAATACACCATCATTCTACTAAATGTTTAAGAGGAGGAATAAATAATGGATAAGTGGAAAAGTTAAAATTGTTTGCATTTTTGCTGATTTTTGCACTTTGTTTTTTGCAGTTATTTGATCGGCTGCTCAGAGAACAGCCTGGGGCAACTAACAAAATTGTCCCCATTGCTGGGGACGTGACAGAGGAGTCCTTGGGCATCAGTGCCTCTGACCAGAATCTTCTGATTTCTACGGTGTCTGTTGTCTTCCACTCTGCTGCCACAGTGAAGTTTGATGAAGCTCTTGGGCTCTCTGTCACCATTAACATGCTTGGCACTCGGAGGCTGCTTCACTTATGTCATCGCATGGCTAAACTGGAGGTAAGTGTGATTAGCACATTTTAGGCATCTGAATTTCACTACAAATGTTCTATCCGATATCTGAAGCCCTCTGCTATTTTCTGTTGATTAAATCTATAGGCAGGTAACATTGAGAGTCCATCATTGAACTCTCATTACATTAGAGAAATATGTATGTGCAGAATAAAAACAATTGTTTGATTTTTGTTTTATTTAGGGAGCCCTCGAGCATTTTGTTCTGCAGAGCTCTAACTTGTAGGCAACGTAATATTACCTAAACACAACTTTTGAACCACCTTTTGCTAGATACTTTGTTTCAGGGAATGAGAACAGAGACAAATAAAAATATTTATAAATTTATCGGTGGGTTAAAAAATATTTCAATGAATTTTTAGTGCTAGGTAATACTTATTGAATTAGAGTTGCAAAACATATTTATTATTATTACTTATGTCATTTCTAAGTGAAACTCCCAATTGTACTTGCTGGGAAATGAAAAATTATT
>LYUA01000586.1:349358-359831 GCA_002093875.1 Calopteryx splendens | reverse complement strand
TTACGAACCGCCGATTTTTTGGTCCCATGAACTTCGTAATAACGAGAGTCTATTGTATTTCCTTTTATTTCCTTACCCTCTCCCTTATACCACCTATGTCAAACACTCTTCTTGCTCTTATTTTAAAATTGATGGTGATTGCATTTCATTGCATCAGTTATTGTATGAGTATATTTAACAGGTTGTACTTAACCAATATTTATGTATGCTAAATGAATGGATACATTTGTGATAGTAAATATTCACAAGTTGGGGGACCTTGGTTTTTTTAACATACCTGCAAATGGACTGGTATAACTGCTAGCATTCTTGGATGGTTAAATTTGTTGATAAGGGTTGAATAGGAAATTTTGAAATAAATAATTGTAGTATTCCTTTTAAATGCAGCAATATTAACATTAGTATGTTTTGTATTTTCATGTAATTAATGATGACTATATACATATAGATGAGGTAAAACAGATAATCCATATTCAGAGAAAATAGTTTGTTATATATTACCAATAAGAGACAAGGCTGCCCCCTATCACCTCAACTATTTAATTTATTCATCGAGAAAGCAGTCATAAGATTGAAAGAAAAGTGTAAAGGTATTAAATTAAGTGGAGGAAGTATTCATAGTATCTAATTTGCATATGACATGGCAGTGATCACAGACTCTGAAAAGGACATATGTAAGATGTTCAAAATACTATCCAAAGCCATAGAAGAGTTAAAGTTAGAGATAAACAAGAAGACAAAAACAATGGTAATTGGAAAGAGAAAAGAAAATGCCAAAACGAATATAAAAATAGAAAAGACTACCTTGGACCAGGTCAAGGCTTTTCCACCTTTTCCAAAAACCTTTTCCACCTAGGGAGTATTATTCACAACGAAAATACATGTGAGGCCGAGATCAAGAGAGGAGTTGCCTTGGCGAAACAAGTATTTCAAAACAAGAATAACTTTGGATTAATAACTATTTAAGCATAGAGACCAGAAAAAAGTTCATCAAAATGTTTGGAGGATATTGTTGTATGGATGTGAGACGTGGACAATCAGGAAAGTGGAGGGAATCAACCTTGAGGTGATGGAAATGTGGATTTGGAGGAAATTGAAGAAAGCAAGTTGGGTAGAAAGAAAAAGAAATGAAAAAGTCTTAGAAGAAGTGAAAGAAAATAGTTTGCTTGAAAACAATAGGACGAAGAAGGGCAAAACTTGATTGGGCATGTACTAAGGCATTATTGGTTCCTGACAAATATATTCAAAGGTAAAGTAGTAAGAAAGAAACCAAGAGGACCACAGAGCTGCTTTTTTCAATAGTATGAGATGGAACTGATATTGATGCTAACCTGAGGGAAGAAGCGATGAAAAGAGAGATATGACTAATGCGGCAAGGCCTCCCTTTACCATAACCAAAGCCATACCTTTACAATTACGATGATGATGTATCACCATATTTATAAAATGTTTTTGTTTTTATTTGACAGAGATATGCATATTGTCATATTTGCACTGCTCTTATGCTGTATTTTCCCAATTTTTTCCCTTTTTAGGATGGTTCGAATTCAGGGAAGACTTCAGAAAGCAGTACAATGCTTACGTTACTTTTCCACTCACCAGTGGCATTTTCGGAATGATAATGTAAGGCAGCTTTCATCTCGACTGTCTAATGCAGATCGGGCCACTTTCCCATTTGATATCTCTGTGCTGAATTGGCCTTCATACTTGGAGGATTACATCTTGGGTATTCGCCACTTTGTCTTCAAAGATAAACCAGACACACTGCCTGAATCTCGTCGACAACTCAGGAGGTATTTGTTACATTCGTCTATTTTGTGTTGCTAATTTGTGTGTAACCCAATTGTTCCAATTGCTGTAGAGTTGAATCATGGTTTTGCACAACCTGACTGATGTAAAATTAATTTTGAAACCATTGTCGAAGCAGACCCATCAAACTTCTATGCTCTTATGGTGTTTTTATTAGAAATTATGTAATTTGACTGAAGGATATTAATTGATAAATTTTATTTGCATTATTTGATATTACGTATGGAACTTGTTATATGGCCCACATCAATTATGTAAAATCAACATTCTACTACATTCATTGGTTTCTCATGGGAATAATAGTTCAACCGACAATGAGTAATTTGGTGTTTCTTTTTGATATGCTTATGCTGTTAATTGCCATTTGACCTTAGTATTAAGAAAGCTGTTTGAAATAATCAGTGACTTCAAAGGAATTTTGTGATCTGCTGTGCTTGTAGTTAGAAACTAATCACTGGCAAAAAATTAAATATAAAGTAGTAATTAATCTGTGATGTGACCCGTGTGGGATCTGAATATCCACATTTGTCACATAATTTACACAAATTTGTATTATCTTAAGTAGGGATTGAAATCAATATTCTATCAATTTCCATGATTAGAAATTAAATTTTACTGATTTACCTTTTACTTGGTGAGTAATGATCATACTAGCTGAATAATGCCATGATTAATCACTCTGTTTTTATTTTAATGACACTGATTTTTCGAGAATGTTGGTATTAGTGCCTCTGAATCATTTTCAAGATTACATAGGTACTTAATACTCACATAGTTCACAAATTAATGTGGTTGATTAAAAAAGATCAAGCATTATATTTTCCTTTTAAGTAAGAGTTGGTAAGTGAATGGTGTGAATATATGAGTACCTAAAAAGGCTGTCAGTTAATAGTTAGTCTTGTGTTATGCATACGTGCTGTGGATTATGCAAGAAATATTGTATTGGTGTTTATGTTGCTTCAGGCTGGGTTTGATAGCATTTCAACTTTTTCTCAACTCAAGTTTTTCATCTGCTTCGATGCATCTTCGAATGTATGCCTTGAAAAAGTGAATTGGAATACCTGCACAGCATTTGTTCAAAAACATTCTTGATATCCAGAGCTGCTGTGAATATGTAAGATGCATGAGACTTTGCTTCTGCATTCTGGATATGGAACCTTAATCTTTGCACAGAAACTCAAATCTGCTTCATGATGATGGATGTGGATTTAAGATTAATTATCTTTGCGAGGTGTGGGTTTTCATACTGATAGAAATCTAAGGTGTGAAAGCTTCAGGTATAGATGAAATTGTTATATTTTTCTCTCCAATTAGGTGCTATATCAGCCACTGAAATATTTTCATGTATGAAGAGATAGAATATAGTCTAGACACACAGAGAAACTGCTACTTAAAATATTTTATCAGATTGTTAATCTATTGTTTTTTTAGTATTTTATGTATTTTCTTCAAGCCATTCCTTCTCTGCCTTTTACCATATTACTATATGCATAACAACAATCCTAGGCTACAAGATGTAATGCAGTTTCTTTTACTATGCTCAATAGAATCTGAGGCCTAATTGGTACATATCTCTCTTAGAGTACATTCCTGATATGATATATTATATTTTTGATTTTCAGCTTCTCTTGTAGCTGCAGATCTTCCAATTTCTTGCTAATGGTTTAGCTTACATTAGTAAACTAATAGTATATGGAAAAATATTTTATGCATAAATATTGATTAATATTGAGCATAGGAGAATCGTTTGGTCATTGCACTGTATCAAGTGATACAATTGCATACTAAATATTGTATGATTTAAAACCAATTATTGTCTGTGGTGGTTTGTGCTAATTTTAGATTATCTTCATGTCTCTCCTATGGGGTGTTTTCCATTAATTTAGGTACACTATCCAAGAAGATTAATGTTTCTATAATTTTTCAAAGAGAAAGAAGAGAGAAAAGTAAATTAGGGTGAACGAAACAAAGTGAGCAATGTTATCATTTATATGTAAAAATTAGAAAGTTTCTTGTCACTGCCTTAGCAATAATTTATTTATGAACTCACATTTCAATGGAAATATATATGTACATTTTCCTTGGGTTATTAACTTACCTGAGTCTTTTTTTCTTCTTCTCAGATTATACTGGATACATCTTATCTCCAAAATTTGTGTCCTCTACTGGGTGTGGCGGACTATAATTATGAGGTTTAGACCTGCACCAAAGAATCTTAGAGAGACCAAAGACAGGCACTTATGCATACTCAGCCAATCTAAAAGCTAATGTAACTATTATCAAAACTTAGGATGGTGAAATGAGGAGGAATGGTATGCAATAGTTTGTTTTCTTTAGTGGATTGCTTGTGTCATTTAGTGAGTCTTCTAGTGAAGGAAGAGGAGCATGTGTCTCAAATGTGTTTGCCTTAGAGGAGTTAAATCCACGGAGGTGCATCACCTCCTTAGGAGCAGGCCTCCAAAACCGGTGCATTTGGTTCTGACCAGGTATTGAACATGAATCTATTTATTGGTTGGCAATCAACTATCACATTGTGACGTAAGAAGCTTTGGCTGTGCTTTCCTATATATTTTGTCTTTCTGTAATTGAAAATCTTAAAAAAGAGTCGGTAATAATAATTATAATAATAATAAGGCATTGCTCTTCTGCTCATTCTTGATTGCAGTGACTTAAATGTGTAATTGTATCTATGAAAGTTCTTTTATAATGACTCTTATGAATGCTGGAAATATTCTATCTAGGTATTAATTTAAATGCCAATCGTCTTAGGTATTACTTCCATGCTATCGAAATGTGATTTTTCTGCTCTGTGGCAAAGTTTTTTTAGTGCCAATTGATTCACCTCTCAAATTTAATTTTTTCACTGCAAAAATATAATTTATATCAAAATATGCAATATTGAAGTAAATAAATCTTTATGCACGCCTGTTGCATCTTTATTCAACTTTTGGGTGACTTTGTCTGAAACTTTCAGATGCTCTAATTTTTAAGATTGCCATAAATTTTAAAAGTAAACTAATTAAATATAAGGCAAGTTAAAGTAATGAATTTACTGTAAATTGATAATATTTTGTACTGATAATGAATATGAATTAGTATTTTAATAGAAACTCAGTACACACTTTGGCTTTTTTCATCAACTATTGCTTTTTGAGCTTGAGTATTTGAATGCATTGAAGCTTTATGCAGAAGAAAAATGGAACATTTCACTAATTTATTTTAACAAGACCTTTTCTGGTATTTTGACTGTTTGAAGATCCTCATAGTTATTTAGTTATGTTTACAGATGTTGAAATTATGGTACTACAATGGTTGCAAATGCAGTTTATATGATGTGTCAGTTTTATTTTGTAAAAGTTTTAGTGTTATTAACATGAAGTGTGTTCCATTGCCAAAATATAGAAGTATATGTTCGCCATCAGTGTATGATGATACGAACATGATTGTATCATGTTTATTTAAGGTGAAACCTTGTGGCATAATGAGAGTTTGTTGTGTCTATTGAAGTGATATTTTTGTTGAAATTAGAATATGATTCAAAGATTATTGTATTCTACTTCCTTTTTGTTAAAAATATCAAAGTATTATCCCTTTGATTAGTTTCAGTGGGAATTCTTCTTTATTTTCTGTCTGTAAAGTTTGTTATAAAAAAGTTGTAGACTAGTTTAAATATCCATACTTTCATTTAATGAAGTATTTAAAGTATTACATTGTTTCCTCATGCTAGCCTTTTTGCTCTGACATATAAGATTTATTTTGGCCAGCTGTAGGAATCCTTCCTCAGTAAATGATCATGTCCTAATGTAATAAATTTTTACTTTTGAAGATGTGGCTTTCTATGACATAAAACTGTTGTAAATGCATGAGCAATTTTTTCTATTACTCAAATGTAATATTAAGTTTGTCAAAAAATGAGAATATTAGAAAGAAAATGTACTTTTATTGTACTTTACATTTCCTCTTAATGTTTGGCTGACATATTAACATATTTTTTTCTTTGATAAATTCATGAGATTGGTCATAAATTTTGAATGCTCATTTAAAGCTTTAAATGAATAAGAGGAAGGTGTATAGCTAATTGTTAAAAAAATATGTTTGGCAGTCATTGCAGAGCAAAAATTATGTAACTACTACAATCAACAGGTTTCAGCTTATAAACAGGCATCCTATAAATTTCTTAAAATTCTTTATATACACTATCTTACACTGATAAACTTCAGTATAAACTTATTTGGATAATTTTTGGTAGTCATAAATAAGTTGAAATAAAAAAATGCTTGAAGTTAAAAAAAAACTGGCTTTACATTATTAAATAACGGAAACTAGTTATTGTGGCATTTTTTGAATGAGCCTAATTGATAGAATAGGCATTCATGATGCTTTTTATGACTTCAGCAGCATCCGCCCATGTACACAAAAAACAGAAGAAGTGAACACATGTCATTAGAGCATCAAGACTTGGGCAAAGGTCCCTCACCAGATATCCATTGATTTCATTATATTCATAAGTGGACATTTTCGCATAAAATGTTGACCTATTATATTTCCTTTCCATTTTGAGTATATATTGATGAAAAGTTCCAACAGATCTAAAATAGGTAGTAGTAATACTGTGAGATGAATAGTCAAAGAATATTTGCAGCTCGCAGAGTGGGCAAATCTGTTCGAAGTGTCCAGACTTTTCCTTATGTTTTTGGGCTGCAAAGGCATCCAAGGCAATTCCCAATGAGGGCCTTGCCCGACCCCATCTCCAGAGAGTACTTTTCTGTTCCATTGGTAACATTTACAAAGTTCTTAGTCCTCTCTCTTTCTCTTCTTGCCACAACTCTCTCATATTAAATTTCACTCACTACCGCCATATATACACATGTACATAAGCATATAAGTATTTATCATCATTTATAACAGCAGTAATTTTGGCGATGTTGTTGCTAGAGCTTTGGGAGGGGAGTTTTGGGAGGCTTGTACTTCAGTCCTGTCCATTTAACATGCACTGCACTGCTCCCATTCATTTGTCTGAACGTCCCATTTATCTATCTAGCCACTTGCTTCCTTTCCTTCTTCCTCCGTGGAGACAAACTTTCGGTAGAAACACTCAGGTATGTTGATTTCACCCCTGGTGTCCCGTCGGTCTGCCATGGGAGTTTAGTCACTGTCCATGGGCCCAATTCCACGCAACACTGGATCACTGTTTCCTCCAAGCGGGAGGCATTGCAGGGAGACCGACGGTTGGCGATGCATCAGGGGCGATTGAGGGGTATCATACGGGCTAGTCGCATTATCATTCCAAACAGTGCATACCACATGCTGCGTGCCGTCTCTGATCTCAGCATTAGTGCTCTCCAAAACAGGACTACAGTTAGAAGCTGTGTTGCCTTGTGAATCCAGTACATCCTGTTGAAAAGAGGGGCAGTTTTCAATTATCAAGGAAAACAAATTTAGAGAAGTTTTTTAAAAATTAAACCGATGTCTAACATCAAGAAATCCTATTACCTTCCCTTTGATAAAATATATATTTATTTTCAATTATTCTTTTAGCTATTGTGGACTTAGTTGTTTGCAGTTAAGTGGTTTGCTGCTGTTCAGTGACATAATTATAGTGCTTTTCTGGGAAATGAAAATCTTGAATTTAATATTTGTATAACTTTTCTACAAATAAATATATGACTGGGATGCATTGTGGAGGGTTGAAATAGAAAGTGTACATGCAAAAATAGGGGATAAAAAAACATTTTCTTTGATATTTTTAGGGTTTTATCACTTATTATAGCCCCCGCTGAATTGAAATCTTGCTGTTGCACTGGTGATAAAAAGGAACCATTATAGAATATACTTTATCAATATTATTATGAAGTGTGACCAACTCTGTGGTGGGTTAGGTTATTTTCACTTTAAACTTGCAGTGTGGATCTCTTTTGAAAGCTTTTAACTCCCATGAATCTCCTATTCGCAAAATTTAAAAATTTCGTAACTTTGTCATATCACCCACAGGAACAGAATATTTTTACTTGAAACTTCCAGTGATATTAAACCCACATGAACATAACTCTTAAATATAGATAAAAATTATGCAACCCAACTAGAGGAGCCAGAATTAGTTCTAGTTTTGTCTTTAAACACATTGGATATCTTAACTATCATCATTGAAATCAGATTATGCATGCCCGTTTGATTTTGTGAAATTGTTTTAAGTCTTTTGTATGGCAGTAAGTAGTTTGATTTTTCTCTTTTATGTTATTACATATCTGCGATTTTGGCATCAAAATTGAAATTTAATCCATACTATCAGTGTAGTTGATATAACTTAGTATTCACTGAGTTTCCTGTGCTGAGCTGTAATTTTCCTTTCCTAAGAATAGCTGCTAATATTTCCAATGAGAACTGGCTAACATGGCCATAGCAGTTAAAAAAATTTCTGTGGCCTCAAACATCATTTGCCCAGTGTTATTGTGAATGGGATAACGGCAAACAAATGGCACAGCATTAAATTATTAAAATCCGTGGAGAAAAAGATGCTCTAGATTTGTCAAAGTCGCGACAAGAAGATGTTGCATGTTTTGTAGGACTGAGATGGTACCCCTAAATAAGAGCAACTTAATCCAGAATAAAATTTTGGGAAGCATGGTTTTGATGGATGGATGGCACTTTTGATGCATAGGGATTTAACAAAATCCACACTATTTTGGAATGCTCAAATTCTTAGATAGTAAAAGTAAAAAACTCTTCTAATCTGTTTTAATCACCTGCAGCAGTTTTTCTTTCACTGTATTTCATTTTACCATAAACGAAATAAACTAGTTTATACGACCTTCTTTGATTTCACTGGTCCCTTTCCTTTTAAAGGCTTCTTTGAAAAATTTGATATGTTCCACAAAATATGTATGTACATATCTACATCCCACGAAAGCTGGCCTCCTAACACCCCCTGCCACATGGCAGCTGGTTGGGGGTGTTAGGTCCCCAGCTATTGGGGTAATTGAATATTATTGTAAATGCGCATCATTTCACTTTTGGGGAGTTTGAATTGCTGTATGCATTTTCTACTGCTGTAGCATTGAAATGTGTGAGAGTAAAAGGAATCGTATAAATCTGTTCAGTATTCAATCTCAACTTCCCATTCTGGTCTAACCTACAAATGTAATGTGGAGCTAAAATTATTCCTTCTGTGTCAGCTTTAAACTTAAATTATTTTTATCTATCCAACATTTAAAAGTGGTACTTCATTCTACCAGTAGTTCCCAACCAAGGCTATCCATTAACAATGTGACACTCTGTTCAAAAAACATTTCTTCACGAAACTGGCAACTTTCCTCTCTATCCAGTTCAATTCCAAGATTAGGCCCTTCCCATCCCAAATGCTCAAAGTGGATTCAAATTGAGGTTTAACTTGCAAGAAATAATACCTCTTCTTAACTTTTTCATTTGAATATTTACCCTTTATGCATTTTATGAACCCAAGTTTCTTTGATGCAGCTCTGCAGATGTTTTTAATGTACTTCACCCATGTTAGGTTCAATGTAGCTCATAGATATATTACTTGGTCCACTATTATCCCTCTGATTATCATCTCTCTTGAGTCTGTAGATGTAAGGGTGTGAAGGGTCTCTTTCCAAGAATGCATTACTGCACATTTTTCAAATTTAATTGGAGACCGCACTCCTAGCACCAAACACTACTATATTCCCTAGTGGAAACTTGCAGGGCATGGTCTACTACGTATAATGTTTGCTTTTTAGCCAAAGAATACTTATCTCATTTTCATATGAATGGGTAATGAGGCTATTTTTGAAAATGGAAGTCCCAAGTGATGCATTAAAGTATACATAAATTGTCATTGTGAGAATGTTTTATAATTAGCATATGATAAATTGAAATTCACTTATTCCCTATGGCAATGAAAAATTTGTGTTTTTAGGACTCATGTATTCAGCTTAGCTGGCTTTAATGCCAACGTTTTTACTTTTAGTGTATTCACAAATACTGAATTTTTAAATAATATTTGACAATCCCAAAATGTGACTTATTTTTCACGATAAGTATTCATTTGGTAAATATACTTGATACAGTATCACCCTGTAATATATTTGAAGACCTTTCTAATTTCAAAGTAAGAAGAGCTTCTCTATCAGGAATATACTTGTAACATGACACTTGCATTCAAGGAAATCTTTTCGGTTTGATAAATAATTTCACCATTTATATTTTTTATAATAGTTATTTACTTTTCAGATGTATTGAATCAAAATTAAACAGAGCAGGTACAAGTAAAGGCTCATGATGCATAAAACCTATGATTAAATTGCTGATTGTGGGCTGAATTATAGAATAAAAATTAAAATATAACAAATATTTCTACCTGCTGTATTATTTTAACCTTTTCATTGCCAATTAAAGCATGAAATACTAAAAAAGTTAAATGTGTAATTCTCCATCAAGTAAATCCTAAAATCCTTTTAAAGTAAAACCTAAATTCCATTAAAATATTCTCACACTTAAGGTTTTAGTTACTTCTTCCAGGTTCATTATTTTATGGTAGGTACATATCTGAGGTAGTTATGCAAGAACCTGGGGTCATGTAATTCAAGCCTTTTATGTGGAATAAAATATTTTTCTCCCAATTATAATGGTAATAAAATTGTAATGCATCAAATTAAATTGACAAAT
>LYUA01000586.1:319260-330851 GCA_002093875.1 Calopteryx splendens | reverse complement strand
CTACAAATCGTTGAAACCCATTCAATGTACTCGAAATGATTCATAACGATACCTGCTGGTTAATAGTATAAAACAAAGCTTCGTTGAACGAAGTCACCTGTAAAACAAAATTTTACTTTGATATCATGGATAACATTTTTATAACTATTTTCTTCAATTTTTATTGTATGTATTGTTTCAGCAATGAACCCCAAGTTACGGCAGAGGACAAGCAAGCAAATACCTTAGATATTGAATTTGAGTGCGCTCAAATTTAAAAGAATATACCATTAGCTAATAGAATAGACTGTGTTTGTTGCGCAGTTGCATGCATGCATATCAGTACGTAATTGTGCTAAAGTTACTTTTACGGAATTTTCCATAGATTTTTGGAATTTGAGAAATATTTCAATGCTAACTCTGGCGAATCGGTAGTATCATGTGAACTCTACATTCCCGTATCAAACCGACATTATAGAGGAAGTGTTGGATATGGTTTTTTTTATGGAGTAAGCCCTTAGATCATTGAATATGTTGGAGTACCCACGATCCGAGACTTAGGGTCCAGCATAACCCGAGCTTCGTGTAACTCGAGACGTCACAGGTGGGACTCGCCTTCTTAACACAAAATTTGCTTTGATACCAGGATCAACTTCTGATTATAGTTCATGAAAAATATAATGTAAGTGTTAATATTATTATCCGTGGCGATTGGATGGAAGCAAAGTATGTAGATGATGGGAATCACTTTGGTGACTGAGGAGTCGTGGCGTCACAGCTAAACAGACCATAGGTACATAGTTGGTCTTCTTCCGGTCTTCCGTGACGAAGGGCGGATATGCGAGGGGTGACAGAGGGATCCCCCTCGTTCTTCAAAAACAGGGCGCTGAAAAGGGCTTCCGTCAAGGTCTTCGTAATATTTTTAACTCTACGTCTTCCTCTGGTTTCTCCCAAATAGGACTTGCTTCCCCGTCTCAATTAGGGAACGCCGGGGCCAGTCGGGAATGCTAATACGTCGTGCAGCTTCACTATGCACCCAATTCACCCTCGATTATAAACTGATCCTTTCTTACTGGAACAGCCTTCAGAAATCCAGAAACAATTGGTTCGAATCGATTTCTTAAAATCACTGCTATATACTTGTCGCCCAAAACCCAATCGAACAGTTATGCTAAATGTCTTGAGATGCAAGTGCACATGAAAACATGAATCGATGCATTTTTCAGCATTGCGTAAATAACTTTTTTTGGTTTGCCCGTTTCTACGACTGCTTTATATTGGATATTTCGAGGCATGGTGGCGAGGTGAGAACGCTATTGAAGGGGGGGGGGAGTCTGCTGAGAGTAAAGCCATGGAAGAAAAGCGAGGGAAACTGGGAATCGCACGAGAAGTAAGGCCGCAATCTCTGGATTAGTGCTCACGTTAAGGGTTTTATAGCTTGCATCTTAGTTCGGGTCTTTCTAATGCACATTGGGCGCTACGGGCGAGGGGTATTACGCCACCAACCATCACGTTGGGCAAGCATCCCCCCTGGCGTAAACAAAGGTGTCCCTCTCTTGCTCCAAAAATACGCGGAGCGCTAAGGGAAGCAAGGCGTACACACGCTACGAGTCACGGTCACAACACGCGAGATCCCACTGCTATTTTTCTCAAATTACTAAAGAACTGAGGTGCCTGCGAGGGTTTCAACTCCAAGCCCTCGACTTCTTCCCTCCGGTCTGCCGAATTCGCTTTGGTGGATCTGCTTTTCGGGTTTTCCAAGGTGGGGGTTACGGCTCGTCTCAATTTCAAAAGATTTGACGGCGTTAGAGTAACTTATTTCTTACGAATTTTTTATTCTGGTTTGGTTTGGGGTGATTTTGGATAAGAAGTAATAAAATGAGTTAGACGGAGAGGAAGACTTAATGACGGTGTCACGTTGGGTGGGGGCAGAGAGGAACTGGCGGAGCAAAATTCAAAAGGGGTGGAAATGGATAAAGGAATTGTAAGGGCTATTCTGGGATATTTGTGAAGGGCTATTCTGGGAGACATCTCCTTCTTGCTTCTACTGTCGTTGACGATTCTGCTTCCCAAATTAAAAACTCTTCCATTTCTTTTAGCCTTGGATTCCCTTGTTCAATAATTCTATGGTTCAACATTCAGACATGTAATATCCATGGCGACCAACCTTTTGAAAGAAAACTAAATCAATCAAAATTCGCGTTTGAACGCATTGTTAGTCAAATTTCGAGGGATATGTGAGAAAAGGTTGACAAAATTAGAATCTTCAATTTTATTTGCATAACTATCCACATTTAATGTATCTAAAGCGATTATTTCGTATTTTATTGAGTGAAAGGAAATGGTTCTGCACAGGATGGAAAATTTTTTTGAATTGATCAAATGGAAAAAATTTAAAAAGTGGTTTCGTCGAAGCCAGAACTCCAAAGTAAACGATTCATATGTTGTTGACAGAAAACGTGAACATGAGTAATCCCAGAAAGTTTCATCTCGTTATCTTTGTGTATTTGTGTTGTAGAAAATTTTGGAGTTGCATTAATTGTCAATCAAATAGAAAAACAGAGGGTATTTGGGAATTTTTAGTCTCAAACCCGGTAAAATGATTTCCCTGAAAAGTTTTCTGGCATGCCTAATTATAAGGACCGTAGGTGCTCATTACTTCGTGCTCATATAACGTTGCGATGGTGGCAGCACGCGGTGTGTGGGGACCGACTGGAAAAGATATGAAAAGTTTTAGAACATTTATTGTCCCCTAATCCTCCTTGTCCCACTTTGTTCGAAATCGCAGACCTCGAAAAGGTGACAATCCCTCCTTCCCAAGATTTAAAAAAATGTGCCTAATTAATTGAACTTTCCTTAAAAGATAGCTATTTTTTTTAAAAAGAAAAACCATTCGGTCTTGACGTTCTATTTGGTTCAAGACGTTGGACGTGACGGATAAAATTTTGTGAAACGAAATATTCAGGGAGGAAAACAGCAAAATTCAGCGCTCGAGTTCCCATGTCGGTATGGGAAAACTTTATATAGGCACGCCTCCGAATGACCAAAATGGAGTGTGCCGAATTCCTTTCAAATCAATGAAAATTATTAATGTGTGTTGTGCACGTTTAAAAATTTGGACGTCCAAATCCTTAAAACTTTCCCACTCCCCTTCTGCTCCCTCCCCCCCTGTTTCCGACTTCATTCGATTTCGCGCCCCCACCCCTTCACCCTGAAACGACGCCTGCTTCCTTCCCCTTTCACACGCGAAAGGGGAAGGAAGGAATTAAAAAAAAATGTGGAATAAACGCGAGCTCGGGGAGGGCGCCTCGGAGTTCTCTTGATATTTCACGGGAGACCCGGTCACTCGTCATCGCCTTCCATTTCTCGCGAGGAATGAGGAAGGGAGAGGGGGGAGTGCGGTGGTTAAGGACGCGGCAGGGTGCACCCATCGAAACCGTTACTCACCGCTAACCTACTCTCTCCCCCGTCGAGAAATGCGGCGAGACCACGAGGAAGGGAAGGGAAGAAGATGGTCGCACCAAGAGGACGGAACGCCGCTCGGTCAATGTATTCCGCTGTCGTTGTTATATTTTCCTCGCATGCAATGTGTTAGCCTTGTGCGTAGTGCGATCTCTAACCCGGGTTGTAAGTAAAACGTACCATTGTAATTACAGATTTAACTTTTTTTTTGCATTGGTCCAGCAATGATTGAAAGAGTTGAATACGTGGCTTTGAGCAGGCGAATCCATCTTTTCGACAGGATTGGATTGACAAGTAATAGTATTTCGACGAGAGGAAACTTGAGGCAATTGATTCGCTCTTAGCTGCGTGGTGGCCTAGTGGGTAGTGTCAAACTAATGACCAGAATGTCTTGGGCGCAAATCTAAGCGGTGTCTTTGGAGACAGCCCCAACTTAAAGAAACGTAAAACTCTGATTTTTATGGCTGCCAGAATGTTACCAACATTCTAGTTTGAACGCTGTCTTCGTTTTATGTTTTCATTAGCAAAAATATTCGCTTCGTGAAGCAACAAATCGACGTTCGACTTCATTGGTGTGGCGATAATAGATTGGTTGAGCCATGAGGAAGAGAGAAAATGAGATCATTCATTGATTATAATGACAGAACTCGCATGAATGAAGTGCTAATGCACCAAAAAGAGGAAAGTCATTACGTTTATTGCACGCTACATTTATTTATGCATGATAAATTTATTAATGCGTAATACATTAATTCATACATAATACATTTATATATATATATATATATATTAGAAAACAGATAAACTTGCACCCACTTGGGGAAGCTGAAGGAGATGAGTCGTAGATTAAGAACACCTTGTATTAATACATTTTATTGCTTTGTCAATCTCTGTTTTTCTTTGGAAGTTTTACTTTCTCTACCTAGAACCTAAGATTTAAGGTGCACCTTTGGAGAAGGGCGAATACACTGAACGTCATTCCTTATCGTAAAAATACGTTCACCGTACGTTTTGCTTACGGAAACATTTACCCATTTCATTAACATGACCTGTTAAGTCGTCATCGAACGGCCTACAGATCGAAGATTCGATTCTTGCATGTGAAAAGGACATTTTTTCGACTGTTGTATTATTTGATTAGTTGTTTAAATTGGGATATTACTCTAGCCATTGGGGTACCATCAAAATAAATATGATTGTGCTACTACTGATTTAAGGGAATTTTCAGGCTTGCACCTGTATGGCTAACTTTAATCCTGTGAAAATTCGAGGGCAACAAATCTCTGCAGGGAAATTCAGCGGTATCAGCTGAATAGTTTGAGAGTTCGAATTTCTTTGATATTTCCTCGAACTCACCGTTACTTGACGGGAAATGATTTTCGGTTTCTATTAAAGCGGTGAGAGTGTCTGACGGTGAGAACAAAAATCATATCATTTGTCACTCCAATCCAAATATCCCACGAACTCAAACGGGTGATTAATTGACCATTCATGACTTCTCTCGCACCATGTAGTGGTGGTAATTACTCAACTAAGACGTAAAAAAATAGTTCTTCGCACTCCCATGGCAGTTTTACTCGATACCAAATAACGGCGCAATAATGAGCTTGACAAAGGCGCATTTTTGCGGCGAACTTGCTGGAGGCGCTAGGGTTTGAGGCACACGACCTTGTGTTTGGCCTCTTGCGAGGCCACGTTTCTCGGTTCGGGCGGAGGGGAGGGGTTGAAATTTCTCCGTGGCTGCACGCATGGTGGGTTTGCGTGTATGTGGAGCAAATATGATCGAGGCGCACGCCGAAATCGTTTTTCCGAGGGTACTATTGCCGAAAATATTTGGAGGAGATTTTTCACCCACTCACTCGAATACCATTCTTTTCCTGGGTCCCGGAAATGAAATTGTTTTCATTAATCGCCACCAATTATTTATTTAGCGCACGTGTATATTACGTGCAGTGACACTAGATGCATAGCATATGAGTCGAGAGACAAAAGAATTCAATCGGCAGTCTGTGAGCTGCTGCTACCACCAAATCACCAGATGGGTATTCTGACTATTGGTTACTCTCCGCCACTAATCCTGCCCAGCGCATGGGCCTTATGTTTTATGAGGTTGTTTTTAATGGAAGAATAACTGAGCGAAATATTACTACAGTGAAGCGTTTTATTGCTATTATTTTATATCAAATTTTGTTACCAGGGTTCATGTAAATCTATCCAGTTTTACCAGTCTTTCAGCGTAATTTGGAGATCATGGCACATATCCTGTTGTCCAGTTATATGTTACGGGATAAAACATCACGTGGATTAATGAATGATTAGTGTTAGCCTAGTTCTTTCTTAATAATGGACGACTTATATGCAACACTAGCAACGTCTTTTGCCGCAAAACTAAAGCACCCTTTTCAAGCAGAGCTTCTATATAGATTTAATCGATCTGTGAAATAGAAATCTGTGAAATGATTAACTCCATTGATACAACTTTGGTTTAATAAGTTTTTAAGTCATTGATATTCTCAAGGAAGCTCAAGACGAGCTCCCATTCCACAGTTGTGGTAAATGGACTGCCATGATTTCAATGCGATTGAATCTACATGCAATGTAAACAGAGAAGGAATTCAATCACAAATTTCCGCGACTTTGTTTGAAGTTTAAATGATTTTGGCCGCTGCTGGTGTTTTTCCTCTGATGAGAATGGGATTATGTGTACTTTCTGAATTTTCCGCGTTTATTAGAAATTTTTTAATGAGACCATTGTTGTGTTGACCAGATTGTGAAATTTTATCACGTGAGCTTGGAATGAGACTACCCACGTTCGCGCGTTGACGTAAATACGCAGGCAGCGTCAAATACAAAATTGTGAGCTATCACAACTGTTAGGCCGCTTTCTGAAGGTATACCTATTATAATAGTGACCTCTTCAGTGAAGGCATTCACATTTCTCACGCTCGTACGGAAACAACAAGGTCACTAGTTTTGCTCCTTCCTCAAGTGATCTGATGGGAGGAAATGCCATCATAGAATGAACTTCATGGCGTGAAATAACCTCTACTGTCTGAGTAAATTTACATCTTAATATTACATTCCATTATGCTCCGAATAAGATAATAGGTTCAAGGTATAAATGTCATCCGGAGACAGTAATAAAAGAAAAATTGATTAGAAGGACTGCAGAGAAAGAGCAAAAATTGAGTGCGTTGAAAAGATGCCAAGGTGACAACTAATCTGAAGATTAGATGCGGAGGGAAGTTGAGAAAAGGGATTGGAGGGTTGCGACAAAAAATATTTGATTGGCTAGCAGCGAATTATTGAGGGTGAAATGCCATCTACTTTTTTAAATTACCATTTTACTTGAAAATCTTGATTCACACGCAGACTCGCTTCATTAGTTACTTTGGATGTGCTGGAAAAAATCCGTGAAAAGTACGGTTCCATTATTTTCTGCTTTTGTTAGCTTATTTACTGGAAAAGAGATCTATCTACCTATGAATCTGGAATACCAGGGTGGCATTAGAATGTATAGCATGTAATTAAAGTGAAGAGAGTTGAAATCCCTCAAAAACATACTCCTATACATAGAAAAAGAGTCACTGATTCTGGACAAAACTTGAGTCAAGAAACAAACTTTTTGTGTGAAAACTCTGTAACGCTTGCTCAGGAAACGGTAGGGGGTTCAGTCAACCAAAATGTTCGAATCGTATATGTCTTTCCTGGTACAAGTCAAGTCAAGGAATCTGTGGTTCCCCATCTTCAGTTGTTCTCACACCTGAAGTGAGGAAATTAAGTGTCAGTCAATAAAAAAAAACCGGAGGTAAGTGATGGCGCACATATACCTATGTTTTCTTCCGCGATGGGTGAGAAGTTACCACGCAAGCACACCGCTGTCCATGACATTCGACCTTTCTGCATGACTTCGGTTTTTGATCGGAAAACATAAATGCACCTCCGCGCGAAATCGGTTGTTGATTCAAACGTAGCAATGCTCAAACAAGTGGGACGACCACCGTGGTGCGGAAGTTCCCTCGCTCCCCCTTCAACAGGGGTTCACGGCGAGAGAGAGAGAGCCAAAATGGAGGGGGGGGGGCGAGAAAAATGATTCACGCTCACGTATATCGTGTTTTTCCATAGTAAATCGACGTGGGCGGAGGGAAGGGGGGTGGAGCTGGCAAACCAAACAATGCGAGATCACTTCGCGGGCGCCAATCGCCCGCCGTGTCTGCCATTTGGCGTCGTTCGCATGTGGGTCATTCATCACCCTGGGAGTGGAGAGGGAATGGCCGGGGGGATCCGGAGGGAAGCAGGGAGGTCAGTTGCAACGAGGAGCCCATGTTTGAGGCCTAGAGGCAGGGAATTTTCCACTTGTCTTGCTCCCTGTGCCTTCCGGAATTGCGAATCGATATGTCCTTAGAATTCGTGCAAAGATTGGGGCTTAGGATTAAATGCTAACGAATGCACGCACTGCTGGCGTAAAAGAAATCCGAACCATTATCGTATAAAGAAAATGCACGGGATCGAGCGGCGTAACTCGGATTTACTAGATTGATCAATCAAGTTCATGTGCTTTGGAGCTATTCTCAACCCCTATAATAAATCATCCCATCGGTTTTTACTTTCATTCTTCTAGTACAGAAGAACATGAATGTCCCCCTTAAAGACATTTCCCTTAATTTCATTTGACCCGCGATAGGTCCAACTAAATGACAACGCAAAGCTGTAGTATTTCACATTATTTAGGTCACGCTTAGAATACGCGACAAATATTTTAGATTTATCGGAGAAAATGCTCATTAAAGAATTGCATCAAACTTAAAGAAAATCCGCTAGATTTGTCTAATGTAGATACCCACAGTATGTAAATGTGACGGGGCTATTGGAGGGACTGGCTGTCCATTGAGTCACGAAATTCGGAAGCCAGACTGTCTTTTAGAAAAGTGAAGTAAATCTATAATTTACTCCTACCAATGGAAGAATAAACAGACTGAGGCGAGAGAGGGAAGTGGGATGATTCCAATATTCCGAATGTATATGAATAGGCAAAGCACTGAGATATTATCTCATTTATTTTGAAAATGTAGAGACTTTGAATCACTTGTTTTAATGCCTTTACCTAAATCAGAGTAAAAGGCTTGCATCTCAGAGTTAGAGCCACTTTCAGAAGATTGTTCAGGATTACGTGTAAAGCTCGAGTATATGTTGTACCTCATTTCTTATGTATTTTAGTGAACCTTAAACATATATAAGAGTTGAGTTTTTTTACGAGTTTATTCATAGTTATTAAATTCGTACGAATCAGACGAACCGTCCGGGATTGAAAATTACGCAATTGTATGTCATTCGATAATATTAATCATTTTTAATTAGAATATCGGAGTTGGGCGGTTTTTAGGCATTTTATGTATTCCTTAGCGAAGTGAAATATGTTCTCGGAGATGCGGATAATTCCGCTTAGAATAAAAATACGTTTGTAAACGTTTTTCACTCCTAGATTAAGCTCCCACCACATTTTTACAGCTTTCTCCCATTTATTTTTCGAAATAACCAATAATTTATTTACTGAATAAAAATACCAAATTTCCAATAAGGATAGCGTCTTTCTTCACAGCAATATGATATTCATGTATTCAAGTGCTCAGCGGGTATGAATGTTTCGGGTTCACTACCGAAATAAGATATCTTGAGATGAAGCAATACTTTCACTATATAACCAGCATGGAGAAAGCAATATGACAGAGAGAAAGCTCTCGAAGTATTTTCCATCTCTATGCTTCTTATGCAATTGGTTAACTCAGGCTTGACTTCTGGAAGGTTGCGGTACCCCTATTAAAAGAAGTGACGGACGTTCCTGCTACCACCACACAAATATGAATGTTGTAAAGTATATTACTAACGCTAATCTACCAGTTAGGGTAGGTTTCTAATAGACACGACCTCAACCCTAAAATAATCCTTTCTTCATTTCCCCTTATTTTCTGCGAGTATCTGCAACATAAAAATAGTTTAAAGTATGAATTTAGGTATGCTACTTCAAATGTTTATCAACACTTTTTGTCCCTCGTATGCCCCGAAATCAAGTTACTTTTAACTTCGGAACCGTGATTGGAAAAATAGATACCAAGTGTAAAACAATATCAGTGGTTCTTGTTTGAGGATAAGGTTTCAACTATAATTTTTTTAAAACCTTTGAAAAATGTTAATATTGTACCATTTCGGTGTCCTTTTATCGAGACAATGCTCTTCATTCCTCCGAGCATCGGAAGTAGAGAGGCGTCATTTGGGAATGCGCTTGTCCCACGCCAGATTTCAGGGTCCTATTTCTTCCCTGCCTACCAGAGTTCACTCGAGATCACAGGAGAGATTATCCATCATAGTCGGGGAAGAAAGCCTTCAAGGACTGCGTAAATTATCATTATGCGGCAGAATTTGCTGTAAATTGCGAAAAACATGTGCAGGAAAACGTCTTGCCGAATCTCATCATGAAGCAGCAAAAGATTCCTAGTGCAAATAAGATATAGTAGGAAGCAAAATACTTATTCCAATGCACAATATCCGGTCAACAAGGTGATCGCTGTCATGGATTGAAAATCTTGTGGAGAGCTTACGATCTCTTACGGGAAGACTATAGAGCAGAGCCATCGTCCGTGACCATGTGGAAAGGGGGTGAGAGAGGGGTGTGGGGGTTAGTGCATTTGTGTGGGAGGAAAGAGAACGGGGGAGGAAGAATGTAGTGGGAGTGGGAAGGAGTGGAATTGTGGTGTCCGTAGTGTGTGGGTTTTAAAATGTTTATACATATGTATATAGCATGCTATTGACCTTGCCAGGTTCGTCGTTAATAATTTTGTCTTGCTGTGAGTGTAATTTAGGGTTTCACTGGACTCTAGCTTAAAATTTTCATTCTGTATTAGCACATTCAATAATTGCGTGGTTTTGGAGTGACCTGCTTCGAAAAAAGAATAAGCAATGCTTTAAATTTTTTTATAGAGGACAAAGTTTCCCCCATGTATGGGCATGTAAATAATAACTTTTAAATACCTTTTTTTATCCTTTGCATCTCGTATGAATACCCCGTCCTCCTTCGTATGCCTTCTTTATGTGGAACTAATGATTTATTCATGTTAATTGTCACTAATTTATAAATGTAT
This sequence comes from Calopteryx splendens, assembly GCA_002093875.1. Classification (NCBI taxonomy): domain Eukaryota; kingdom Metazoa; phylum Arthropoda; class Insecta; order Odonata; family Calopterygidae; genus Calopteryx; species Calopteryx splendens. The sequence goes on along the minus strand of LYUA01000586.1, from coordinate 320,274 downwards.
CACACGATTCTAAATGATTTTGATGTTAAAGCACTCCCAAAATCCAATTCAAATCTACCGTTTTAAATATTGTGTAGTGACACGATAATGCAAAATGTCCGTTTTTAAAGGGAACTATGTTGTCTGAATCTAAACTTAGGGCTGCATTTCGTTTTTCCTTTTGTGTTAACTTTAGTAAAGCTGCATTTTATTCATAAAGAAGAGATTTTTCTAGGAGATATTTTTGGTTTTTAGAGTTTCCCGGTAAGGAAGTATGTTGTGGTTTGTGAATGCGTCGTTGTTTACCACTTGCTTTAATATTTTTTTGGAGATTCTTGTCTTGCTTGGATAGAAGTTAATTTATTTTTAGAATTGTTGTTTTATAGCCACAGTATGGCTTGTTTCTACGCGAAATTACTCTTTTTATTTATAATTTTATCCCTCATTTAGAGAGTGTATCTGTTGCTTGTTTCTTGTTGTTTGTTTTGTCCATATAGTATCGCTTGTTAAACGGTATGGTAAGCATCCTATTTTTCAAAAAGTAGAAGGGTGGCATTTACTATAGATAGGAGTGGTTTCGATGTTGTAGTCGGAGTGCATCTTTTTCCCGGAAATTTCAAATTCTAATGCACCTCCGTTTGCGACGAAAAGTATCGCCAAAAATGGGAGGCTGTTTTTTTGTTAGATTTAATGAGTGAATTTGATTTCATTGTTTCTGCGTTTTAGTTTGTCCACGAAATCGATACTGTCGAATCGTTGGAGTCAAAATTTGAATATATAGTCTTAAAAGCCTTCCTATATCATTAAATTTTAACTACTGGCCTCGTACTATTAACCTCATTCGATGTTGATTGACTAAGTAATTTATTTTTTTAATTGCTTCGGCTAATAGGACTGTATCGCGCCTTTCACTCAAAGAATAGAAATCTATTACGAGTGTATCAACACCGAAAGTCGTTGGATTAGAAATTACGACCTTATGCCGACGAGATCGTTACCCAACATGCCTACATGTTGATTTACCGAAGTGTGTTT
>LYUA01000586.1:308567-319225 GCA_002093875.1 Calopteryx splendens | reverse complement strand
TTACAATGGCCTTTCATGTGCTGCAATACTAGACAATTTTTCCCAAGATAATTTATATTACCTATTAGTATTAATTTTCAATAAGTTCAATCAGAAGCAATTTCAACAAATTAATTTTTGAGGTGACCAGAACGTTTATGAGCGGTGTACAGCAAGAGGATTTTAGTTCAGATGAATCCGAGTTTTCCCTTAAACCTCATTTGTTTTTTAGTAGCCCATTGGATACACCATCGTCGATAAATCGAGTCGCTTTTGTTTGCATAACAACAGCACTATATTAAATCACGCTCGCAGCGTCCACTGTAAATAAACCTTTAAAAGACAGAGGCATTGCTCTGATTCTGTCGTTAATCGCCTTCGGAGAGCCATTTGTAACCCTTGCCGTCCCTCAGGGTAATTTTCCTCTCCTCTCACTAACGCGATGAAAACCTGAACAAGTCCACAGTGTAGGGGATTTGATGATGTTTATTGAGTCGTGAAAAGAATGTTTCTTCTCGATTTTTATTTTTTCTACATCCTTCAGATACATTGCATTTGCCAGCTTTAATTCAGTCATACATTTGGCATGTTTTTGATTATATCATGTAAGAAAAATTCTAAAAAAGTTTAGATTTCATTGAAAATTATGCATTATAGGTTCCAATGAATTGACAAAACTAATTATGTTTTAGTACACATAACGTAATAATATTTTGCGATTTTCCCCTTTTCTAAATCCCTCCCTGCCCGGGAAATATAAAAAAAATTGTAAAATTACAAAATTTAATAATATAATATGATGTTATCTCATAGTGATCTATTTAAGTTCGGCATAGCAAGGTAAGGTATAATGTAACACATCATTTCTCATACCATTTACGGACTTAGATACAAACTATTCCATACAGAGATACTAAAAGTAACTTTTAGCGGATCACATGCTGTTGCGTATACATTTTCGAAAAAATTCACAAAACAAAAGTCATTATTCATAGTATTTCTTACAGAATTGAGTGCTTTCCTAGAAGCAGCAAACCTAATTTTAATTTCCGGAAATGTGATTATATTATGCTAGTACATTATGAAATCCTAACCTTAGGTTTTAGATTTATTTGCTCAAAAATCTTTTTAAAATAGAAAAATTCATCTCCATTGTAATAAAAATAATAAATCGCGCTATATAGTGAAAATATTATCAGCTCTGTACGGAAGAGTTTTTACTGAAAATGTCCAAGTCCCGCTCGTCTGCGCATTCATCTCCCTTCAAAATGGCGTTGATAAAGGAGAATGACCTGACCCTTTTATTTGAGAGAAAATTTCCGAGAGACCATATACTACCACTCGTATTTGGACGGGTGTGTCCCTGTCATATATTTAAACCGGAAATAAATTCATCCTTATCTTATATTGCCCTTATTTTGCAACGCTTAACATTTGGACATTGTTTCAAATAGTCAAACTCGTTTCCCGTACGCTAATGCAAGATCAAACCCTGAACAAAAGTAAATGAATTTCCGGACGAGTAATCACAGACTCAATGAAATCGAAGTGGGCTAAAAATGGAAAGCGGCCCGATTGACCCGCAATAAAATGTGGACTGGAAGTGTGGGCAATTCATTCTCTCCCGAGTAATTTCAGCAATTACTATGGGATGCCAAAGAAATACAAAAATTCGTGGAATGGCGATTGGGCGATTATGACAATTTAATATCGATGCGAGATGTATGGTAAAACGGTTAAAAACAAAGAAAGCAACGCCGCGAATTTGTCTCTTTTCAGTCTCGGTGTCCACTCAAGTTTTTTTCTCTTTAAATCCCAGCCTTGGGAATCCGGCATCAGCCACTCATCATCCTCGCCCCGCCGATCCTACTGGTCTCCACCACTTCCACCTCCCGGATCGCTGCGGCGACTGTGCGATGTTCACGTGATACCACTTTGGGTTGTTGAGCCGATTGGCGACGCTGTTGCAGATGCGAATCCTTGCTTTTAATTTCGGCCGTGCGACATTCTACTTCCACCATCGACCCACAAAAAATATCGCCGTGATGGGATCCAGGGAGAGTATTTTGAGTGTAGTATCGTTCGCATCGAATTTATTGCCAAATCGTGTATCGATGTCGATCACAAAAATATGAGGGTGGGGGAAGTTCCAATCCTCGTGCCCCGCAAAATATCAAATCCCCCAATGCAAATGTGACGCACAGCATGAAATTCAATTCGGCTCTTTTGCATCGAAAAGTCGCGGAATGCTAAGTTTTGTCTCGCAATCCTTACCCAATGCGACGTATCTTGTCGTCCTTCACGAAACTCATTGAGGTAGGCGCTGTTTATGCTGCCATTAATAGACTTTCATCCAAATCAAGATCGGTGTTCCTCTATAGAAAAATTAGAAACGTTGTGAGCTGCACTCATTTTTTATGCGAGTCACGCCCAAGGTGCGAGCATCCAAAATTGAGTATTTTTGCATTCCTCTCACGGAACGGCGACGTGGTCGAGTTTCATTTTCAATACACTTTTGGGTAATGCCATGTTAGTCAAAATGTCCCATGGAATAAGCGAGAGCATTTCGGGAAGCGTGATCTTTGAAGCCGCTCAAGTCTCACGGGAAGTTCGATGGCGCCCACTTGCCTGCTGCAGTTTCGCTTTCCCGTTTCGCTCCATCTCGTTTCCCCGTCTTCCCTCCTCCCGATGCATCTCCGAGGAAGTGAATTTTCGGAACACTCAGGGCTCATAACAGCATCTCATGATGAACCACCCTCAGCATCTGCCTCCTCTCGTGGTTACCTGGTATTCTCCGTGACACACGTCACCAAAAGATGGCGATGGAGTAGACTGAATGGAAACCCAGTCGTAATCAGATGGTGCAGAAACGCTCAAACCGAGTAGAACTCAATCAGCCCCGAACCCCCGTGGACCATGTGTATGCCTACTTCTCAGCATGGGATTGCGCTGGTGACATGCCTACCCAGCTAATGAATAATTCACTTTGACGAGGAATGACCTCATGTCGCATAATCGTTGGAATGGCTTAATGCTTGTTTCTTGCCTGCTTCACTGCTTGCGGACCGGAAAAACATCCAGTTCACATCGCTCATTTTCGTTGACTGAAACACTAGCATTACGTACTAATAATCTACTATACGACCTACTACTACATGCATTTGCAGAATATTTTATTTTCAAAAGTGCGTGAAACTATTTAAATCAGTTTATCAATAAAATGCTTCCAAATTTTATATCAATTTCTATTAAATTTTAGTTGTTTTCACAAAATTAAGAGGAATGTCTGGTTCGTCCCTCAGAAGGTCTCATAGTGAGAGACTAATTCCGAAAAAGTGGGCCGAAATTGATATCGCAGTTGTTAATTTACGAACAATTTTATGAAACGTTTTTATTTTCATTTTGAAATGCTGAATGCGATTATAATATTACTTATATAACTATTTAAAAGTGTTGCGCTGAAAGGTATATATTAAACCATTTTGATTCTTAAGCGACAATTTAAAGTATTAATTCCAAATACATAGAATACGAAATTTCCGTTACAAGAGTTTTCAAATTATATCAAAGCATAGTGCATGTCACTTGTCATACAAAGGATGATCTTAATTGCATATAAATGAATTTAAAAATTAAAAGAAAAAATTGAAAAAGCCGATATTGGATATGATTAGAGATAAGGCCAACATCATACCAACTATTTTTTTGACATGGTAACTCTTAGGATTTTAGAATTATTTGCCAGCTCTTAGAACATATCTTTATTTCATTTTGTAAAATAAAAATTCCACTATTTTATATTCCAGCGTAGGAATATGTTTTCTGGAACATTAAATGGGTGTTGTCTCTAAATTCAAGGTGCCCTACAGAAATGTCTTCGAAGCACCTATGTTTCAATTAAAAACGCATTTTAAAATAAAGTTTTTTAGAGATGCTATATTTTGAAAGTAAAATTCGGTATTGCCTTGTCTATTAATGTAGCTACAAAAAAGTTAACTCGGTAAGCAAGTAGTCAAAATCTCTTTCAACACCTTTTGTAAAATAATCACTTTAATCTATAAATACGAGTATGTTCAAGCGTTTATATTTTTTCGACGCGAACCTCGGGCTAGTAGCTGTAAATTTACCGAAGAAATTGTCATTTTTGGTCTGGATGTCTCCTCAGGACTCAGGGAATTCTGAAATTGAATTGCTGTGGCAACTGTAATGAAGACATTATCCCGCAAGTTGTGTAAAAAAATTCAGAACGTATTGCGTAACGACTCAAAGCCACTTATCAAGAAAAACGTGATTTTGTTTGGATTTAATTTCGTGTTTACCAAAAAACCTACTCCATGCTACTCAAACGTGTCCATCTGGATAATATATCGCTCAGGTTGTGGCCGTGTCGGTAAAAGGTTTTGTTAACAAATCTCAGCTACTGTAATTTACATTCAAGTAACTTGTATTCATGGAAAAGTTTTAACTCCATAAATCGTCAGTAGGTTGTTCGGTAACTTGATTCTACATTAGGCATAGCTTAAGATTGAACCATATTGAGGAAGAAGATGCCAATACCAATTGTGTCACTTCACACCGCATTCTCTTTTTTCAAGATCAGAGTTTATACGACGCGAGAAACATCTTCGCGCTCCGAATTCTTTGACTTCCGGTATTTATGCTGCCTTAAGACGTGCGTTTTTTCGCGAAGAGGCCCAAGAGAGTGCCGGTTTTTGTAGATTCGTGTGACGGCCGTCATATTTACGTCAATCACAACCAGCTTAATCCATCCTAAAACTTCCCTCCCCACGAATTACTTCGTGGGAAAAAAATCTTGCGGTCGATAGTCTCCTTTAGAGGTTCGGACATAAGAGACTCCAGGTCTAAACAAAAGAGCATAAGGAAAATGCTGTGAGGTTTATATATATATATATATATATATATACACACACATCGATACGGGTGGCCAAGCCATGTCTACGAACGATGTGTTCCCTTTTGGGTGAATAATTTGGACGGGTTTTCCTCGCAGTCCGATTATCACGGTTTTTAGGGTTTCACAGAGTAAAATAATGCAGCAGTTCAGCCTGTCGACTTGGAAAGTATCTCTCATAAGGTATTGCTTGAGTTTTTGAAATTAGTTTCAACGAGCTACACATTATTGGTAGGGCGTTATATCTTCGACTCTTCCTTGTCTCATTCTCGTAATTAATGCAGCTCACCACAATTTTTTAACGGGAAGTGTATGATATATTTCTGTAAATATATTAGCTAAGTGCAAGATGTGAATAAAGTGCCATCACAACTGTTATACGAGGGATAGTATCTTGCTCCTAGAGAGTTAACAAAGATTCTTCTACTATTTTGTGGTTTTCCATTATATTATTTCGGAGGCCTAATTGGCATGCGTGCAGTTTTTAGTTCTTTAATTCATTCTTGTATGAAGATCGTTCCAAAGAGAAAAATTTTCTTCGCAAGGGTTTTTATTCGAACTGACGACTGACCATTAAGGATAATGATCTCAGACTGGTGTTTGTTTTACTTTGAGCCTCGATCTTCCAGTTAATCTCGCAACGCCCATAATCCCATGGTCTTAATACTTTTACTCGTTGACACTATCCTGATAGTCAAGACTAACCCGTTCAAAGTAAATGCTCTTCATGAAAGCAGATTTTCCAGTTATTCTCCTCTGCCGGGAGGGAAATCAAAAAAACATATTATTGAACTTACCTAGATGTATGCAAGCCAGTACCTGTGAATATTGAGGAATAGTTTCACTTACAGTCACGTGTGTTCACCTTACCTCAGTAAATTAATTCGTATGTCCTCTGGATTCCAGTAGGGCCGCTGTTGCAGCATTTGCACCAACCGGATTTATCGCTTTGACATAATTCCGGCGCTGAACAAAGTTGAATATCTCGTTATATTTTTTTAGAATGATTGATTAAAGACATCAAGTAATCTCTTAACTCATGGCCTGGACAATTTTCATTAAAAACTTTGATCAGCATGGTTATACTCAATTTGATTCATGCTATATTTTTAGCTATTCAATTATTTAGGACATGAAAATACTCTGTTATAAAGCAGCGCATTTTGTGGTTTAGGTAGTAGAATATTTCGAGTACATTAACATTTAATGTGTAATGCCAGCCTTATTCATTAATCATATTTTTCTATCATCCCCTTCATCATGAAATTGCGCTAGGTAATTAACGCCTACATCAGTATCTTTTATGAAGCGATTTAATTAATTTAGAAAGTGGAAATCTAATGAATGGCATCCATTAAAATAATATTTTAACCTACAGCTTATTCGAGCCGCACCCTAGGTAATTTCCTTGGATTTTATCTAATTTTTTATATGGATTACCATATTAATTTCCTATTCGTTTCGGATTCAGTCTATGTATTTTGCATACTATAAACCATAATTGGGTTGGGTTTCATGGGAGGAACGGTACCATAGCAAGTTTTTATTGATTGTGACGATTTGGCAATATGGTGTGGTCCAGGAGGTGTACGTCTTCTTGAAGGGTACACATTCCGGCCACTATTTCGAAAACCATGCACAGCACACCACCTGTATGGTGTAACCGTTGCTTTTTTAGTGCATCTTGTTAAGAACTTGTCGGGATCGACGACCCATTTCTCCCATATCTTCCACATATCTCAAACTACTTATAAGTCCCCTAATTTCTCGCCGGTCTCGCTGGCGCAAATGAACTCAGAAGTTGCGCACCTTACGCAATAATTAGTGTTTCTGGATTTAAATTTGAAGACCCTTAATGGGTCAGGTCGGAAAGAGGACGTTTGGCCATTCACTTTGAATGTTTCGCAACTCTGGAAAAACTGGTGGAAATCTGGGGGGAGTCGGGACCCCGGTGCATGCCTACATCAAATCCGTTACCATTTGCGTCCTGCTTGCATTCGGGGATCAACTTTTACAAGGAGAGCCTCGAATATTTTGTCCTTGACACACATCAAGTTGATTTTCGAGCAGTGTATGCTCACATTCTCAAAGAATTTCGATTAGTTCCTTTTACGTATGACTTTTTTGAATGGTACATCGAAAATTATTACGCTAAATTGTTTGTAGAGAAGTTAGGAAACGCAGTAATAAAAAAATTATTTTACTGAAAATTATACCAAATGATTAGATGTGACCCGCCTACTTTTATTCGACCGTCCAGTATAGCTATTTGGACCTTAGAAGACTTACTTTTCTGTCAATCACGTTTACGTTTAGCTTACTTGCATGGACGATGAAGAAACGGGAATACGCGTGCCTGACCGCAGCGCTTAGTATCATAAATTAGATACTAATTGATATCATAAAGTCTCTGGCGTAACTTGGTAGTAATCTTTCATGAATTGAAAGTTTGGTGTTACAGCAACACTGTAATTCTCGCGTAGGTATAATGTTATTTCCCGCGATCATGATTTCGTTTTGACAACTTTGAAATCTGTTTATATTTTATGAAATGTTGGAAATGTAGTTTATTAACTTGTAAAAAGCAATGTGCATGAGTACATACATCTCTCTTAACAATGGTTTTCTTGCTTTCCGCTTAAAATAGATACCAATGACCGTCTGCATGAAAATATGAAGAGGAGAAAATAATGTAATTGTGGTTGTAACATGTGGATGAAATTCTTCGAATTTATGATCGTAGCAGTAAATTTTCATTTCATTTGAATATTCTCGCATTTTTAACTAAATAAGCACCCATTTTTCAACTTCACGCCCATTTGGTTTGATTTAATTAACATTGCTCACCCTTCATGCGAATGATCGAACTTAGCCAATGGTAAGTGTTCCGTACGTCCTTGCGTTCGAGTGAAACCGCAAGTTCATGGCTTGATTATGTAACCAATAAACACCGTGTAATGGCGTATCTCAGCTTGTGCACGCAATTGTCTACGTCCCAGAATCAATATGAGCACTCGCCACGTAGTAAACTTGTGTAAACCGTTTCATTCTTATGCGTGACGGAATGTAGAGGTCGTGTCCTTTAAATTTTTTTAGCCATTGTTAACGCTATTCTCACGTTCGGTCGTCACTTTTTTCCCTGATGGAAAAATATTCGCTCCCTCAGCTGTATTTGTGTTTCACATTACAGAGGAGGAGCCGCAAGAATGAGGTAAATACTGACGACGGATTCCTCCGCTGATGCTCATAGAGATTGACGGTGTCGCCGCCGGCTGAGGAATCTAGGATGAGCGAGGGTGTTAAAGCGTTTGGGCGACTCAAAAGCGCCGATTGCTTAGTGCAGGTGGTAGCATTCGTTTATGAATCATCCATATTGTAGCTGCATAAAAGCTTATCACGCTCTCGGCTTGCTAACTCTTCCTCATCTTCAGCTAATCCAAAGCCCCGGTTTGAATTCCCTTTGGGCGTGTACTTATTTAAAAAAAATTATATTCTTGAATTAATTATGCGCGGTGTCACACACATTCCTTTGATGAGCAAGCAAAAAAATAATATCTCGTGTAATCAAGGTGTCAGCCAAACCTTGGCCTACACCGAAATTGTCCTAGAATTTATTGAACTTGGTAATGTCATAGAAATCAAGTCCGGTGTAGTCTGGAAATCCATTCAATGACAGCACAGCCGGGGTTACTCGGTTTGAGCTCCAATGGATTTCATCAATTTAAGCGTTAAAAATGCAAAGGAAACTCTACGGTCCCTTTACCTCAACTATAATTACGCTTGCACTAATATTACTATTCATCTGAGACCTGTTCTTGTATAAAATAACCTATGTTGGGTTAGTCGGGAAAAAGGGTGGGTGTGTCTGTTATCCTGTGAACTAGCCTACCCCATCGAACACGACGGCGTGGAACACAATATCCTTGAAAAAAAATAGAAAATACCTCGGAAGTTAAATACGAATTTTTTTCAAAACATTTTTGAGATAACATCCGTAATTTACAGTGCTATTTTTTTCGCGTCTTTAGAGGGAATGAAATGTGTTCGATCGGTGCTCTCCTCCACCCTCACCCCTGGCGCCAAACGGGACTCTTTGGCGTGCCGAAATCGCCGTGGGCTTGGCCTTATTTTTCCTGGCGGATATTATCTCGCCGGGCATCTAGCACACACCATTTAGGACCGTCAGCGGGGAAAAAGAATCGCACGCTAAGTATGCTGGGCAGGGCTTTCGGGCGTGTGACGCAAGGTCGTCGTGACGACGCGGCATCGGCCGCACACACTCACTCCCTCCCTCCCCCGCCCGGCCGTCTCACTCACCGAGGCGTTGAGGAGCTCCTCGATACGCGTCCGAACGTCGTTGCCCCTCTTGGGCCTCACGAGCAGGTATATGGTTTTGATCTCCGGGCACGAGCGCAGCAGCTTCTCCACCAGCACCTTCCCCATGAAACCGGTGGCCCCCGTCACCAGGATGCATCGGTCCCGGAAGAAGCCCCGGATGGGTCCAGCGGCGGCGTTGGCGGCAGTGGCGGCTGCGGCGGCTGGGGCGGCGGCGGAGGTTGTCGCGGGGGCGGGCGAGCCCCCTGACCCCGCCCTCCCCGCCTCCGTCATCGCTCGGCGCAGCTGGACCTGCGACGGCGACTCGGGCGCCTGCGGAAGGGGAAAGGGGAAGAAAACAAGGAGACCGTGAGATGGTGAATGGCAATTTGAAGAAAGTACGCAATACACACACGCCTAGGCTACGGCAAAAAAAGTCACCGGATGATTTTGACAAAAAATAAACACCAGCTGCCTCTGCCAACCAGGGATCGGGTGTAAACCATGATCATGACTTAAGTGCTTCCCTTTTTCGTCAGCATGAGATAGGAAAAGTCATTTTTCACTTCCCGACATCCTCCGATGCCACCAGGAAATAAATTTGAATTTTTGGCTGTATATTCCCTTTTATTATAATTTTTACCGTCTCGATTAATTGTATGATTAGTGATGTTCGTATCATCTGGTAGGAATACCCTATCTTTTCTCTTTTGTCAATTCACCTAATTAGCCTTCAACGCGTTAGTGGATTAATGAAACCAAAAAAGTCATAAATAAAACTTTTTGCTGCATATTTACACCTGTATAAATTGGGTTATTGTTAAGTTCAGTAATAGAGATTCATGTCCAAAACTCACAAACTGAGAAATAGCATGATTTTATGCCCATAAGAAACCTGGATTGCATAAGTATCTTGATTATTATGAAGGTATTTATGTACAGTTTTTAATGCATTAATTGCGTTAAGTATTTGCGAAGCTGAACCTTCGTAAATACTCCGAAAATTGATGGTTGGATCTTTGTTGCATAATGTAGTAAAATTAAGCGTCAGAGTTGCCGCGCAGAAATGTATAAAGAATTTCTTCTTTATTTATTCATTGTCCAATCGTTATAAGTATTTGCGGTAGGAATGGAAAAAGTGATACAGACTGTTCGCTTATTTTAATTTGGTGGACTATTAGGATCTAGCAGGAATCGGGCTTAGTAGGCATGGGGGAAAAGAAATCGAAATAAGTCACTGTCGTTCTGCTGACGAAAGAAGTCTAAGGTATCACCGTGACATATGCCCTCCATTGACAGATTGATTGGCATATTTCTAACTGTCGGCTACGAAGCTGAAGTCTGAACTAAATACTGCCGAAAAACTATTTAAATAATGTTCGAACCCGAGAACGCAGCGTTGAAAGCAGTACACTAGTTACTGCATGATTACAGTCAGCACACACTACGTGTA
>LYUA01000586.1:296598-308540 GCA_002093875.1 Calopteryx splendens | reverse complement strand
AAGCAGTACACTAGTTACTGCATGATTACAGTCAGCACACACTACGTGTAGACTACACAGTGGCAAATTACTACCTCATGTTGACGAAAGTTCTGAAATCGTCTCATCAAAGACTGAAATCCATGAGGAGGTTGGAAATAATGGTGTCTTCGTTCTGGAGGTTCCTTTTTATCTCTACTCTAATTTTTGCTGCATGAAAGAATAAGGTCCCCCAAAAAGTTTTATCTCTAGGAGACCCAAACCGAAGGAAGAACTTGTAAGTTGATTCACTGTTACGAAAATCAATCTTTGCCGGTGGGTTTTCTAGTTTGATTACTCAATAACACGGAGTATCTCTCTCAAGGCTGAATGACTCGATCACTTCTCGATTTAAATTAGTTAAAAGTGGCTTGCGAAATAATGAAACCTGAAATCTGTATCTGCAATTTCTAAATGACAATACCATTTTGAAATTAATGAAAATTTGAAAATATTGCACTCTTCCACTGAATAAAAAGATATATTACGACTCGCCGAGTCATCATCAGGTATTAGATAGAAAGGCCAAGTAAATTACGGCATATATAATCAAGGAGAGGAGGTAGGGGGAAGGAGAATCCTGTGATGTCCAATGAAGGCTCAGTGATTCGAAACGCGTGTCGTAATAAATATTTTTATACATTGAGATAGTGCAATATTTTCATTCTTCATTACGGCTTCCTTCCACCACATCAAATCTGAAACTGTGTGCTTTTTAAATTAGCCTACTGATTTACTTTCCCAAGAAATGAAATCGTGTCCCACAAGAGCAATAATACCAGTCAACTCCACTCGACATCATTGTAGGCGGTCAAGGACGAGAATAAAGTCATTGCCCAGTATGTGGTACATCCAGCAACAAATGGGGAAGGTGAAACGAATAAGATATTACTATGGTAAATTAAAAATAATCCATGTACCTGATCGCCTAGTAAGAAGGAAATCGATCGCAGGTTGCTTCATTTGAAGCACCGCATGCTTATTTATTCACCTACCTTGTCCTCCAATGAATAGGTGAACGGGAAAGTGTTTTTAATTGGCATGTCAGAGGAGTAAAATAGCGCGATAACTCGTCTAATGAGGGCAAAGAAGTGGAGAGTGGCCATGAATGGGAGTATGGGTTGCTCCTGCGGTGACGCATCAGTGAAAACTGAGTCGCGGACGTTTTTATCACTGTCCAAATGCGATTAATTGCGAAAAAAAGGTGTGGTTTAAATTCATTACGTGATTTTAATGAGGCTATGGTAACATTTTTTGTGTAGTATTTTTTATACCCTTTCTCAGATTAATTCTTCAAAAAAAGACATTTTATGGACCACAAGTGAGTTTATCATTCCTGCTGTGTGCATCCCTGCGATAGTACACATACATAGATCGATCGTGCCTATGATCATATCGGATACTCCTTGCCCTCCCTTGGGTTATTGTTCATGGCCCCGTATAAAAGTACCCGAAGTAAGGTCAACGCCTTCCCCAAAATTAGATATTTCGGAATACATGACTGTGGATTTCCTTTTTAATGTGATTACATAGTTCATAATATAGATTACGGCAATTGTCTAATAATATCTTGGAGACAGCAAAAAATGCCGCGGAAGAATTCAAAGAATCACTCATTATTTTCAAGTCGGGGAATGGAGCCTCTGGATACAAGAAGAATAAATGATCACCTCAAACCACAGTGATCAATCAAAGTAAAACGATAAAGTTTGATTTTGATAACTAAGGGTAAATCTCATCTCGAGATGAGCCTTATGGCGTGTGAAATTTATACATTCAGGGTGGGGAGGACAATTCCTTCCCCTGTGCCACCATTCTGATTCTCTCTGAGTTCTCGTATTAAGGTAAAATAAATAACAAGTTGGGATTTTCCATAGGCATCACCCAGGATTTGAACCCTAGACCCTCCGGTCAGTAGCCGATCGCTCTAGGGTCGGTTTGGCTCGGTGGCCAGGATACTAGCCTCTCACCCCAAGGGCCCTGGCTCGAATCCAGGCGGCGGCGGAAATTTCCATGGGTACATGGTACGTGGCATTTTCATCCCTACTTGGGTGTCATTTGGAGAGCACTTCAAGTCCGTCGGATGGGACTTAAAACTGTGGGCCACCTGGCGTTTTTCGTAAAGAATAGGCTAACGCCGACGCCGAGTTTCTCTCCAACCTGGAACAACGGCAGGTTAAAACACCTCGTGTTACAGATTTTCATTCTCTTTCTTCTTCTCGGCTGTTGCCCTTACACCCGGGAGCACCCCCTACCACACTATCAGAGACTTGTGGGCATTGTGTTGGTGCAGGTAGATGAATGGAACTACAAGCACTGATTATACGACTGAATGCAGGAAAAAAATTCCTTCGGTCTCTCATCCCCTTAATGAGCGGGCAACGAAGACAATTTTTCTCTAATTTGAAGACAGAGGAAATTGAAGTTGTGGAGGCAATTCGTACCTTCCAACGATCGGACGTCTCGGATCGTTTTCATGAACGAGATCGAGCATGGTAAAGCCTTCAGATATTTTTATTCGAGTGCTAAGAACTTTGGGTACGAAATAAATATGACATAGGTATTTGAAATTTACGTCCGAGACTTGACCGATGGCACACTGGTGGTTCAATTGTCTACAAATTTCAAAATATGGTGCATTTTGTCGAGGTAGGTAACATTTTCTTCACATTTATGTCATGTAAAAACTCCTAATTGGATCAACCAATCTCTAGCCACTCTTCACTAATCCACCTGAGCTGAAAATCGCTCTGAGATCAAATATATAAAGGTAATAGAGCAAAAGCGTGCGAGTCAAATACTGGTGCGTGAAGATATGACGCAAATAATATCTGAAAATTCGTGTCAAATTTTGCTTGCCTTGTGACAATGGGACATGGAAACATCGTTACGTTTTTGTTGCGTGTACTGCCCCGTGTTGCGTGTATCTTGAGTGAATTCTCGCTCGCAGACACGAAAAAGAATCACGAGAGCAATTTCTGGTTTGCTGCATAATTCTTTTAGTATCCTAGAAAAATAAAGTTGGGACATCTGGAGAAAAGTACTTAGCTCTTATTGTAAGTACAAACTTTATATTTTCAGTGATAATGGCCCAAATTTTTCGTGAAGGTCAGAAGTTAAAGATGAAAACGTAAGTATTAAATAAAATAAATGTCTGTAATATTTTACTCAGGATCCTTCGATGACTCTTCTTTGGGTATTTTATTAACTTATAACAAGCAAATAGCGTGCCGGTAAGTTAGGAGTCCCTTCTTAGTAGGCATCTCGGTGTGTTTTTCAGTTGAATTTCGTGATAAACCTTTCAGAATATTTTTTGTAATTAGGTATCAAGTGTTATCCTTTGTCTTTGAAAGGCTTTTTTATTACCGTAATAAAAAATGTCCTTATTGCAGTGGGTGAGGTTGCCAACCCCTGACAAAGTGCCTGATCAAAATTATTTCACTGGTTCGGAGTTGCGTTTCTATCCTCAACTTCTAGTTCTTGACTTAAAGCCAACAAAAGCTCGCGAATCCCTTTTATACAAGTTCTTTTTTTACTCTGGCAGGTGTTCTGCATAAATTACCCACTCGCTGCCATGCTTTCTAAGTTGTCTCAAGGATATCATTTTCGCTGCACGGGTAAACTCAACGCTAACCGCGGTACTTGAATAGTTGCGCTTTATTTATAGGCATCGGTAACTTAAAAACGTTTGTTTTTTTTGAGAGGACGGAGGAAGTTTCCCCCACACCACGATCTCTCTTTGAAGGCTTTTTTAGCCAAGCGACTTCAATGTTTGCCGAAAAATACCCCCAATGACCGCTGCGTGAGAAAAATGTAGTCTTAGGAAATGAGCTAAGGGACGTTTTTTGTTCTCTGCTTAGTTTCAACATTTCCCTACTACATTATATAGGCCAAGCAAAAGGAGATGTCCGGTAATTTTTAGTTTGCACATTGCCTCCCGATATTGATTATTGATGGATTTTAACCGCAGCGCATCAGTAGTCAAGCTGAATAAAAGTCATTAGTGACTCCCCATTCCGTTAATATTTTTCTCTCTGCTCAGGAGAAACGGTAGAGTTGTGATTCTCTGAGCATATTTTGCGTCATAATTTTGATCTTCTGAAATATTTTCAATTAAGTGGAAATTGCGTTAAAAATTAATCAGTCGAAGTCAATAACATTTCTGATTTTTAACGTCCTCTTCGATTAACTTATCGCCGTATTTTCCACACTTGGAAAAGGCAAGGAGGAGAAATCAATTTTTCCTGGTCAAATTGTGAATATGGTTTTCAACTAGTTTTAGAGATGTTTTTGGTAATTTCATCGATTTATATCTTTTTTCGCAGCATCCCCAAAAGCAGTTTCGTGTTGTTTCATTAACGGAAGTATAATTTCTCTTCGTATTTTCCCGTTGGGAATACATATCGTTATCCAAATGATAGCAAGCTAGAGGCTTCAGAATTATCGTGCTTTATTTTTTCTCGTTAAAAGTCAAGTTGATACCGATGCTGTGGCAGATGCCATTAAAAGCAGTTAATGGATTTTTTCATCATCGCGTGAACACCTTCTCCATTGGGATATCATCACCGTAACTTTAAAATGGTATTCCCAAACGTAAATGTTTAAGATATTAATTTATTGCCTATAAAGTTTTTAAACGATTACGCTAAATTTTTTTGGATGGATTCATGTCATTACGCAGCCTTATTCATTAAATAGCGTAGCGGAAGATTGAAATTTCTGGTGGACTTTGCTTTAAGGAATAAGTTGTCACTTTAGCGAGTGAAAACGAATGTCGTGTATGATGTAACTATGAAATATCAGAGTAACTAGATAACCCATTGTCAAAAATGGGACAGTTGTAAAAAATTACATTTGCCTATAATGTTTGATTTAAAAATAAATGTAGAAAATGTTTTTGTAAATTTATTTTTTTGCGGCGATTTTTGTTCATAGATGTGGTGTATGGAGACTCATTGGGCCACGTGCCCGATTATATCATTATTAATTTAACAAGTATTGAATTACCTCAGCTAAAATAAGGACTTATTTTAAAATTTGAACATTTCACAAATATTTTAATGTTTAGCTCATTTTTTTCTGTAATTACATACATCTATCCGAGACGTCCGGGGGACATATCCACGTATCAAGGCGTTCTTGTCTTTAATTGGTGGGTAATATGTCTTCAGGTAGAAAAATGAGGGACACTATTTCCTCGTTGAAAGACCATGTTGTATAATGACATTTATTCACACAAAATATAATTTTCAATTAATAAGGTGGTTAATTTTGAATTGCTGGAAAAAAGGTTTAAACGTTAGCGTAGAAATGAGAGTCGAAATAAATAGAAATCATAGCATGCGTGAGCCGGAACCCTATTAGGCCCTTAACACCTGTAGTAAGATAGAATCTTAGCGCATAGAACTTTTCCCTTTTCTTACCTTTCTCTTGGTTTACTTTATGCATGGATAATAGGTCAGCCGGATTTAATCTATCGCGTGAGTGCATCTTAATCTTCCAAGTTGGGAGAAAGCTTTTCCTATTTACGTAACATTTCTCTTCTTTTTCTAGAAAAAACGTGTGCTGGTACCCTATCTTTTCATTGAATCATTCAATGAGCGATTCTAGTGATGAAAAAGCAGTCACTCTCCACGAACCAGAGCACTTTACCTTCATAAAACTATACAAGGAGTAATTGAAACCGTTACTGTTGAATGTTCTCAATTTCGGTGGCATTGCATTTGTATTTTGTAATAATTTTCACAGTATCGATTGTTCTATCTGTGGAAGTTCAAATTTAATTTAGGGCCAAGTTTATTTGGAATAAAACTATGAACTTTTCGTACTCCTTTTACAATTCCAGAGTTCATTGAAAGCTTCACTCAGAAATTGCTATTGGTTTATATTTTTCGTTTTCACACTGGCCACTGGAATCAGGCGATGAATGTTATCGGGCAAAAATGAATAGAATTGCGTTCTTTTCTAACACTCCAGCCTATGAATTGAAGTTGATGTTTAAAAACGTAATTTTCTATCGAAAATAAGATTTGGGGGTGCTAAACTGGGAAAAGTTTATCAAGCCCGATTTTGGAACAATTATTAACAATGAAATTCATTCAAGAAGATCATTTATCATGTTAAGGGTATATCTACTTGACAAGATACATTATAGCCAACGTTTTTTTACCTTCTGAAAAACATTTTCGATATGCAGTTTTTCGTATAACCTTCAGCTCACTAAGAGATTTTCCCCCTCCCCTCTATAGCAGCAAATGTTTGCCCTTATAACGATATATGTACCTTCAGGAACAGAAAAAAAGTCGCAATGAACCATATCGTGTGAGTATGATGATAGTTTTGGAATCACGACGGTGTTAATTTTGCCCATAAATTCACAACTTAAGAATGAGGTGTCCGGTACGTTATCGTGATAAAATATCCTGTAGTTGTGTGCCCACAATTCGGCTCATTTTCTTCGGATTATCCCACGAAAACAGGGTAAGACTTCAAGGGAATGGTACGGTTAAATTTGAATTAGTAAAATTTTGTCCTATCCAAAACAGAGTGGGAAATTAAAAAGTCCTTAAAGGCGTAAAGAAACCTGGGATTGATACGCATACAATTCCACCGCGGAAATGGTTTGAGTCACATTATAACACACATTCCTTGTAACTTTCACATAGTTCCGTTGTGTAACGCGCCTTAGCTTTCTCAAATGTGCTGGTTATGTCGCTCGTGACCGGCTGAGCGTATGGATTTAAACAGCACAATCCAGGTAATTCACGCTGCGAAGGCTTTTTAACAGTGGCTAATACCAGCCAGAATCAGACAACTTTCTCGTTTCAAAAGTTTTGAGCCTACTCTTCCCACCAGAAGATAAGCATTTAGGTGAAAGAAAAAACGTTTAGGAACGAGTTTCATATCGATGAGGACATCCTCTTCCCCTCTGAAGGAATGATCCCCATGTAGAATTATCTCTTTTTTCAGAATATTGACTATTCAGATCGATAGAATTGGCACCGAAGAGGAAGAAGGTACACAAAAGATACGTGCGCATGTGTTCTAATACGTGAGCAGATCAATTATAAGTACTCGTACTTTGTTATATGAACACTATGATGTAGACACAAATCGCAAAATCGAACGAAAGTTCTTCTCACAATCAGTTTACGTCGCGCATGCCATTCAGGCAAAAGGTTCTTTGTCTAAATCTAACGAATGACTTGTTTCCGAAAATCAGGGACTGGCTAGCACATTGCTGGAGATCAGTCAAATGGAAAAAAATTATAAAGACCTATTTGGTTGTGATAAACTATTATACATTACAATTTTCACTGCACAATGTCTGTCTACAATTCCTATGATTTATTTTTATAATATAATAATATCTTCAAATAATATGTGAGACAGGTGCTCATCGTAGTTACATGCGATAATTAGTTTTTTTAACGTAATAGATTAAGCATTACTAGATTTAAGCATACACTATAACGAATGTTTTCAAGTAAGCATATGCCAAGTAGGATTTGACAAAAAGAGATTTTTTTTTCGAGCATAATTTAACCTTTGTGCAAGTGTCTCTCTCTAATGCCATAATCACTTATGCATACATTTTCCCACTGTCAATTAATTCTTATGCAGCCCTGCGCCTCCTTGGAATTGAGGTTCTCTTTCTGGAATACTCAATTGTTCGAAGAGAAATTTTTCGCGTGACGGAAGCGATATTTGGTCCCTGGATTGGTCGAAAAAATCGAGAACTTCGGGTCCGATTCGGTTGGGATGGATTAAAACCACTCGATTTCGGAAAAAAATATGTGCTCGAGTGACCGTGCGTGACATCGTCAGGAAGCTTTTATGCGGAGGGCAAATTCCACCCATAAAAGTGCGCATTTTTTTCCGTCCCGCCCCGGTGGACACCGCCCGAGACGCTGCCAGCCGACCCGTGGCGTGGCCTGTCAAAACCCAATGAGGGCATAATCGAACGTTACCCCATTCCGGAGAAGTGTCGTCAGAATCGCCGTCAGAAATTTCCGGGATGCGCCTTCCATCCCTAGTTTCCATCATTGATTGCGCGGAAGCATCCGCGGAAACATACAAATACGAGGAGGACCGCGGCTGGGCCGCGTCGCGCTCGTGTTTGCGCTGGATGGAGAGTCGCCTCAGTTTCGTCGTCGACCCGACGCGGGAGCATCGGTTCCGAATTGATCCTCCCAGCCGCAGCCCGTCGGACTTCGTTTTTTTCCTCTCTTGAAAATCGACCCCGACGGAAGAATTGCGCTACGCTTGCGTTGCGGCGGTGTTAGGTCCGCGATATTTTCGCCGGAGGCAAGGATGCCGCACTAGAAGGCCGTCTGCTTCGTAGATTGTTTGCAGCGACGCAGTTTTAAAATGGCATGAAGAGGAAAAACAGCGCGATCATGGATTCGTACAATTTTTACTGAACCTTGGCATGGAAAGGTATCGTAATCCTCAATTCCAACTTAAAAAAAAATAGAAAATTTTAGAGAAAGACAGGTAAAAATTAACGATTGCAATTTTCAAAATTTATTTGATTGAATATCGGATTCGGTACCTATTAGAGAGGTTTTATCAAAGGCGAAATTCCCTAGTGATGGAACTCTATGTGACACTAAATGTCCCTTCCAGAGTAAATAATACTAATATGTATAAAAATAAATATATATATTTACATATAATACTTTTTGCTAGTAAATAATCTTCCCTCTAAGAAGTAACATACGAATTTATTGTTCTTATTAAAATTTTGAGGATGCTACGTTAAAGCGAGGTTCGAACTATGCTAACCTTACCGAAATATCCAGTAGAATTAGTCGGGATCGATTACGACGTGACCGGAATACTTAAAAGTTTGTTTACGTAAGTCCATATAACCAAGATCACCATCTCTACACTTTTGTAGTGTCAAAAAGCAAAGGGGCCTATTGTTTCGTTGTCAAAACTAGCGTCTTCTATTCTTTCGCAATCTATCTGATCATCCACTGCACAAGGTATCGACCGTTTGTATTATTACCATTGAAAAATGGTATTCTCTAGTGGTATTCAATGTATTTTAACCTACTTAAGCTCGCAATGCCAATCGTAGCAGGTGTTTTCATGAAACCACCTCCATGCGTTACTCGATGTCTGAGTAAATTGTAATGAGGCACAAATGGTTCTCAAAACATGAAGGATGGGCTAATATACACAAATGCAGGAAGTACTGCGTGAAAAACATTTCAGGTCATGCCTTTTGGGGGAAGTAAAAAGAAAACTCGTAGTTCTTCAGTAAAACAAACCTAATCACTATGAAAACAATTCGGCACGCAGATTCTTTTTCCGGTCTTCTCTTCGAAAGAGCCTCCGCCAAAAAAATTCACCTCTTCGGCTTTTCACGAGCGAACTTTTCTTGTGACCATCAAAGCGGATTCTTGTTTATACAATGCGTACTTCCTGGTTGGGACGCCAGTTTGGAATTGGCAGCACCTGACTGCTTCGGAGTGTCTAGGTATGATCAGAATGACACAGCATGAGAATTTTTTTCCCTTTTTCCTCGTATTCGGCTTAAAATGCTGGAATATTTTTTTTTAAGTTGCATAGCCCGAATTTTTCATGAATTGAAATTGTGAGGGGGCTAGAAATTTAGTTAACGTGCCTACCTCTTTTGTGTGTGGGATCAGCATCGGAAAATGGAAATAGGGGAAGTTCCTTACGACCAACAATTGCGCATTTAAGGGTTTTTGATTTAGAAATTTTTTTAAATTTATTTCCCGAAAAGTTTTTTTTAAATCTTTATTCTCTATTTTATTTGTGAAGTAATTCAAAATTAATAATTTTCATATTGTGCACCAGTCAAAGAAAAGCATGATAGAAGTGGACTATGCTGGTGTGGTCATGCCGAGAGAATTGATGACGGTCTATTCATCAAAAATATATATTAGGGAGAATTGAATATTTTGAGAATAGTTGGTGAAGCGAGGAAGCCATGGGTGAATGTGGTCGAAGATATTCGTAGGATAAGGAATTTTAGGATTCTCGGGAACAGAAGATCATGTAATAAACACAAATGCGACCGAAGCGTAAGAAGTGTGCAAGGACAGGGCAGCGTGAAGGGAAGAATAATTGTCAGGAAACTTTTACAAAACCGCAGAATGAAATTAAACACAACCCGGGTTTCAATTCTCGGTTCCATCATCAGGAGGTGATGATGCTTAAGAATGGGAAGCCGCATTGTGTTTATTTTTAATATGCAGCTCGGCAGGGAAATATTTAGTTATGGAATAACGCTAAGTTTCCCCAGAGGATATTGTATTTACGGCGTGAAGGAAATTAGTAAAAGGGAGTAACTCTCCTCAAATGGTCTTTAAGACTTGAAATAGGTTTTTCTGATTTTGCATACCTACCTATCTTACAGCATACATAGATATGTATCATATCTATGTATGCTGTAACCATAGATGTTGTAAACAAATGAACATCTACAAATAAAGGGCTAGTATCTCTGCCGTAGAAGAATTTTGCATTAAAATTACTTTAATTCCCGTTAGACTTTAATTCCATCTTTTCCTGATAATTTTTTTAGATTATTCAATCATTTGAACCAAAAAAAGATGATTAAAAATAAGTCGAAAGAAGTCTGCTATTTGGACAGAAACGGTTGCGATTAATAGTCGACGGAAAGGGAGAGGAAAAAAACGATCTACATGTTCCGCGTGACTTAGGCACGTGTGATTATTCAAAACAAAACTCGGCCCAAGAGGTTTTTTTTTAATCTCCTTGCAACGAGTCAGTCAGCGCTTCGCGTTCTCGCGGAGAAGGTGAGAGTACGTGGTCCTGGCGTGTGCACACCAATTGCAGTCAATATTGTAATGTTATATTCGTAGGCCCTCTTTAATGAAAAAAGTCGACTACGGTTGAAGCTATCAAAGTTGAATTGTGTATTTTTTGAGTTTGCGGGGAACCCATAAGCTCCGGCACCAAATTTTAAGGGCAGTTAATTTTAGTAACCCGATTGATCGTTATCTAGATGCAGTGGGTCTGCCTCGTGCTACATTCATGGGTCGTGGGGTGGTTCATCCCAGCTTTCCTGTCCGCCGCGACCCATTTAATCTTTTCACCGACCATCGCATCGTCTTTTTTTAGAAGTTCAGATTTTTTTATTGCTCTTAACAGATGTATAAAATATACGATAATCTAGATAAGGCATCAGTCAAGGAAGGGGGTAGTTTTTATGAACTGCCTACCTTCATGGGGAAAAGGTTCCTCGTCGCCCCAAAATTCGACCAAAAGTGTAGAGTTCCTTGTAAAAAGACATACCTAACTCAGTTAAAAAAAGTTTTTAACCTTCTTTAAAAGGTTTAATTAAACACTGTACATTTGACGTCCTTTGGCAATTCAGAGTAAACATGGAAGGTTCAACATGGGGTATACCACACTGTTCTCCACCCCATCTGGCTGTTCGGACAATTCGACGCCATAGGTTAATGTACACCGACGCTTCCAATGTAATTACTTTTGGTGGATAGGTGCGACATGAAATTTACGCTCTGTTGCGACGCCACACAGGAATACTAAAAGGTCAACCCTTCTTTGAAAGGGTTTGAAACCTAATTTTCCTATCCCGGAAAGATTTTTCAAATATTCCTAAGCGGTATTGTTGAAGTTTTTAAACTGTACAGGCACAGTAAACGAAATGGAATGCTGAAAAGTCACACCTGTACCTATTTTGCTTTGAATCAGCTTGAACAGGTGCAATCGTTTCGACCTAATTAATTGCCGGTTTCCGCCAGCGCGAATTTACCGGTTCAAAAGTCTCACTCAGGACCTTTGGGTTTCCCTGAGTCCGCCGCCAAGTTTTGACATGATCCCGTTCGGATTCGAAGAGGATAATTAATTCCACTCCGGAGCATTGCGCAGAGCGAGGGGGGGGGGGGGGGGGGGGGGGG
>LYUA01000586.1:192683-209101 GCA_002093875.1 Calopteryx splendens | reverse complement strand
GGGGGGCAACCGGTATCCACTTCAAAACTCGCTGAGTATGCCAGATCACGGATATCATCACCACCTGTTTAAGCAGCCGAAAATAAACCGGGTGCGTTTTTCCAGCGCTCTCAGGAGAATGACGGACACTTTCGAGCACTGTATACGATGGCACGGATGAAAAAAATAACGAATTAGGCTTTCGGGCTCTCGAATGCGCCCTCGCCTAGAGTTCAATGTTATGGAATTTCCTCGATGGGGTTTGCCTCGAAGGCAACGTGTCCGCCCGCCCCCCCTTCTTCGCCGGAACCCCACACACGCCCACTCTCCCCCGATCATTCGGGCTCCACCACGCATGTACCGCTGCGGCGGCGCCGTTGCCCGAGTGTGGCCGCCTGCTCCGCTCACCGGTTCACCTTGGCACATTGAGGACGCGCCTTCAGAAAATCGGGGCGTTCTCCACCGCTGCGTCGAGGGGAATGTCAACCCGTCCTCAAGGTGGGCACCGACCCTTTTCGTGGCGGGGGGATGCGGGGGGACGGGGAGGAGGGGGATGGGGAGGGAAGGAGGGGGTTGAAGACTCCCTAAGGGAGGGCGCGCGAAAGCGTTCACCACGAGGGATTTTTCCTCCCCATCCCGAATCCGACACTCCCCATTTTTTTACGCAGATTTTTGCATCATCCTCCGGTTTCCCCGGGCGCGCCGTCGTCAGCGTTTCGTCAGGCCTCATTTCGGATCGTGAGCCGAGACCGTCCGTCCCTGCTCCCCTACTGAATGACCTCGCGGTTGAACGTGACCCACGAAAAAGGAAGAAAATGGGCGTCGAACCTTGAGCTCAAAAGCCCTGTGCTGAGGAATGGGATGAGACCTTTTTGTCCTTCCCGATCCACTTCGAATAATAATAAATTAAAAGTTATTGGCATGATTAATGGTACTTTAACAGCTAATCGATAGCGGTGGTAATAAATCGTATTCATTTTTGAGATTCTCTGAGGGCTAAGGATAAGTTGCGTCATAAACTCTATTCTGAAAAAAAAATCGAAAGTTACCTCACAATATCCATGTCCGAGGCGAATTTCGAACCCGCGACCTTCGAGTTAGAGGTCGAGCGAATTTCCCAAAGACTTAACTCGTTATGCCGGCAGCAATTTATTCATTCCAAAAAATCCCATTGATACCCGCTAAAGCCTTAAAAATTATATTTATATGCCTCAGTACACTCATTTTTTTCGAAATTGATCTAATCATCTCTTACATTGGAATTTCGATGATAATATTTTTGCATGGAATTCGAAATTCACGCATTCCGGGTATGGGACCAGTTCCTTTCCCTGTGGTTCCAACGGTTTTTCATGATTTGCATGAGACTCTGGGTTTTCAGAGGTATTGAACCAGAATTAAAAACTGGACCCTTCGTTCGGTCCGAAACCGAACGCTCTCCGCGTGGCTACAGAACCACCGATGAGTTATTTCAAAGGACTTGAGCAACACGCGGCTCATCTGAAACGTGATAATTGTAAGAGGAAATCGTTGTTTTCAAATATCGTGTGAAAGAAAAATACCCATGGAAGTAGGTTCCTATTTCAGTTAATAGAGGTGCTCGACTTATTTTAATGCATATTATCCTGTGATTTGTACTTAATTGTGAAATACCCTGGAGGATGTGTCTCCCCATCCATACTCGACTCGTCATGTGTGATACAATAATTTCAGTAACTTCCACAATGCTATTCGTTATGTGTTCTACGTTAAGGAAATGTATCCTACTACTTTTACATCTTTTTCATGGTACCTTTTAGGTCTGTGTACTTGATGAAATTTTCCGAGTTTCTTTGTAGTTTTGTTTCACAGAGTTCGGGTTTCCTGGATGTTTAACTTGCATACGGCTTCCTTGGCCTCATTTCAGCCATTATCAACACCTATAAATAAGCTATTTTATAGCTAAAAAAATATGCAGCACCAAATATCTTTCACTTAAGAAGTTTAAATTTAATTAGCTATTTTACACACTGCTGTGATGCGCGATGGGCACTTTTTAAACGGTCTGCATACCTATTGCTTCAGCCACTGAAGGTGATCGTGAGGCTCTTCACTCCCGTTCCACGGTCGTCCTCATCTGGACTGTGCATGAGGATGCTCCCTCAGGAGAATGCACTGATCCCATTTCCTGACCTGTATTTTTCATGAGAAAAATACTGATTTTTGGAGATGCAAGTGACTTACTAGCCTTAAAAACCATTGTTTTGAAGGAGGGTCACTTCGTTTCCACAACTGTCATTTTCATACCGTTGCATTAAGCGAGAGAATTTTACCCTTAGCAGCCTGGGGTTCATCATTTACCTCCCACACACGAAAAAATATTTCCTCCCGACTGTGAATCTATCGTGAGCCTCGAGGGACCTCGGGCCCCTCACTCTTTCACGTCATTTCGACCACGTGACCCAATGACGGATCTTTGCGAGAGCGGGCCGAATCCGGCTCAGAACTTTCTTCCTTTCGCCCCCGGCCACTGCCCTCTCCCTCCCTTCACCTCTTTCCTTTCTCTTGCGTGGATGCTAATGCCCCCCCCCCTCTGTAGACTCGCTTCCGAACAATACAACGACGCAAATAACGGGTATCCCGGTTATGTCGCGTTTGTTGGGAACCACAGGAGCGATTGACGATGAACGATGATGTAAATTTTTTTCGCTGAAATTTCCCTGGCAGGTTATACTCTTTCCCTCAGCTATCTTCCCTCAGATGAACCCTCTCTGAGATTGTGCTTAAATAACTGTAGATCCTCCACCAATGTCATTACACTAAACCTTCAGATTTTGCATTACCTTCGAATGTCACTCTCCTCGGCAGGAGCTCTTCCACCTAAGATATAGCAATAAACATCGAATCGAAAGCTATCTATTCCGGTCTCCGTCCATGATCCTAAGTTCGCGAGCCTAGTTTGCCTTCGTACTGGAAAGCCTTGGCTCCTGCATGCCTCCCATCAGGGTGGGCGAGAGAGTAGTAAACCTCTACAGGCATATGAAGGTAAATAAATCATGGCCTTCCGTACATTTTTCAAGAGTCATGGCCGAGAAAGTAAATCTCCGACTGTTCCGGCGTGAAATTCGAAACTGTATGAAAGGATCCCGATGAAACTATTACAAATTCGGTAGGCGTTTTAAACATTAAAATTCTAAATGGAAGAATTCGGTAGGCGTTTTACACATTAAAATTCTAAATAGAAGAATTATGGGTTGCCTGTAGTAGCTCACAAGAAAAAACGAAAATAAATTGCCACATATAATAATAAATCTATCGCGTTCATGGCATGGCGAACGTTCTGACTTTCTTATATCATTTTTGAAACTAATAATCTCGGGCTTTTACTACAGTAAAAATTCTGAATTAAAATGTTCCATGGTATATTTTTGGAAAATGTTGCAAAATAATTAATGTAAATTTTAAATTAAGACTACGGATCATATTTTTGTTTATTTATGTCAATAGTGTTCACTATATGCACGTAAAGTGAAGGTCATCGCATTGTATAAGATTCATGAACTTTAGTCGGACGAGTGGATTAAATTTTTAGGATGAATTGAACATAACTTTGATTTCGTTACTACCTAATTATGTTGGCTTTTACATTTTGAAATTTACCTCATGGCTTAATTGAATACCATTTTTCAAATTATTCCATGAATGTTACATGTCCGCTGTATTAATGGATGGTTTTGCCGGTTGAAAATATCTCAGAATATGCTGGCTTTTATGATAAATTGGACACAATTTCTGGAGAAGATCAACTTAGGTCTCACTATCAGACTTTTATCGCCAGTGAAGAGTTTAAAAATACGAAGTAGATATCGATTTTGCCATCGCACGCCTTAAGTTGATAATATTTTTCTTTTATTTATCACGAGTTGTGAAATTTGAAGTACACCTTCTAACATAGTCAATTTGGAAGCAAAATAATTTGTACTTGTCTTTGTAATTACGATTTAATCAGTTCTATTTGTATCGTAAAAGGAGTGAAATAAGTGAGAAGGGCGCATTCAGGGTTATTTTTTATATGAATCTCCTGCTTCACCTCGTGGGAACTGAATCGTTTAATTCTATCAGATTGATACTATCAGCAGAGGTTATTTTTATGCCTTATTGAAAAAAGAAAGCTAAAATCGGAAAATACATTAATGTGATTTTACTAATAAAACAAATTAACGTAACAAGTAGTCAATCTGTCCTCGTAGGCTCAAAAAGTTGAAATTCCCTTCTTCTTTAACGCTCGAAGATGCATTAGTATTAGGGGAGGCGACTGACAGCTGAATTCATGTGTGCCTTCAATGCTCGCCTAGTGAATTTTGTTTATTATCTATTTTACTATACAGTATTATTGATAATACGATGAACTTTGAGTGGAATTTCGCTCGCTCTCTCCGATCGTTGACGGGCACCTACAATTTCGATATCAAAGATATCTTTATTTCGCATTGATTTTAGGGGAGTTCGTATTTTCATTTCAAATTATAGTTGACGTCCAGCGAACGTTTTTCCTGACAAGATACGCGAAGAAAACTTTGGAAATTCGTCGCGTTCCGAGACCCACGAGGACGTTGGTCATCGGGAGGCTCCCCTGCGAAGTCTGTTCTTGACCGGAGTCGAGGAAGTCGACACTTAAAAACGCCCGTGCCTTTAAGGAATGGGGTTGTGACGCACTGCCTCCGTCCCACATATCTCCCTCTCAATCGGAATCCTCTGCTTGGGACTCGCCATGTCTCGCTCATCTCCTTCTCCCTTGAGCGCCTTATTCATCTCATCGTCGCGTTTAACGTGTAGAGATGTCGCGACGATGCCCACGGCTTCGTGCCCGCAAGAGGATAAATGTGGCCGCGGCGGACGATTGTGAGGCAATGAGTTAACGCCCGTTCGTACGACCACGACGGTGGATCATTTGGCAGAAATGTGGGTCGTCTGCTTACTCTTCCCGTGAAATAAACACGCAAAATCCTTCTCGGAAGATCAGATTTCCCCTTTCGCTTCATCACAAATGATTTACATTTCCCTTCCGGTTATTTAGTGATAGTAACCATTCTTAAACACGAGCATGTACAGTAGGCAGTGGGGAGCCTGGTGACGACTTTTATTTTGTATTTTGGATAGTTTTGAAGTGTAATTTTTTAAAATAACTGAAGTATTGGTTTTAGAGGAACTGGATGTTTTCTATGCCATAGCGAAAATCAAGACCATTTTTCAGTGCCTACCATATGTTATTTCGCTTGCGTATTGTTCTCGATCGGGTGCTTAACTGCGACATGACTTGAACGCACCAGTCAAGACGACATAATAAGTGGTAAGAAGCGTAGGTATAGACAAAATAAGACTTCAGAAATAGTGAAATTGAAGGTTGAAACATCAGTAATTTATGCATATTCTTTTGACTCTTAAAAAATATATCCAAGAAAGTAAATCTTTTTCACTCTGAGGTAGCAGGATCACAACTGAATAGTGATGTTTTGCTGAGTACGCCATCAATTTTTAGCCTTAATGCACGCTGGCTAGGAACTTTTCTTTCGGTAGACACCGGGGCAGACGAGACTGCCTGTGTTGAAGATGATATCACATGGTTCTTTACCGTAGAAATTCGTGAAGGAAAAATTTCGTGAAGTTAATACACTTGTCTTTTTATTTTAGAATAAAAGAAATGACCTTCCAGTAGCGTATTTGAAAAAGAAATGGAAATTAGAAATATGGCAGGCTAAGTGAATGGTGAATTAATTGTAAATTTTGTAAAGTTTGTAAAATTGTAAAGTCATTTGGCATTGAATTCTTTTGTCATTTTTCATTGAGTGCTGCTCGGGAGATGTGCGATGTATGCTTTTTCCTCGATACTTTTGACTGCATCATATTTGAATCGAGCCTTGAAGATCGGAGAATTTTGGGGATTGCTCGCACACTAGTCATACCTGCTCGTAAGATAAAGTGATAATTTTCAAATTAACAAATATTATTTTTTTAAATAATGCTCTTCAAGTGTGTAACGTTGCTTTCTTCGTGTAAATACTGCAAAATACGTATTTACTTCATATATGGTTACGCACTATTATACAATTGTGGTATTATACCATTTAAAAATCTGTAAAAATTAGAGTTTATATCAGGTATGTTCAAACCGAAGGATTATGCAGACCGCGCGTGGGGGTTTTCATTGATTCGGAAGCTCTATTCGGCCCGCAATACTTACGGTCTATCTAATCCGGAGCGAATTATGCCATCTAGTGCAACTTTGAATCAAATAGGGTGAGCAAATATATTTCTATGAGCCAAGAATTAGGTTGGAAGGCGATATAGCTTGCTTACTTGCTGACAGATATAACATAAATCGCCGAAGGATTTGAAAATTTAATAATTACACAAGGTATGACAGGAGAGGAATTCCGAGTTCTACTAACTATCTAAAGTCACCTTATTCAGGGGCGACGAACCTTTTCGCTGCGTTGAGTGCCAGCATAGAAGAAGGTTTGGGGCACGCAGGGATTTATTCTCGCGGCATTGGTCGCCAAACGTCTTCATCCGCGCTTTGTGAACCGAAGCCATGTCAGATCGTCTGACCTTGAAGAGTTGCGATTTATTAGATCAATCGTGGAGGCGTTTAGCCTTCGTGATTTAGATCGAAGACCTACGGAGACTCCTCCTGCAGAAGGAAACAGTATCATCGGCGGTCCAATGTCGTCCTGTTCGCATGTTTCCACATATCTTTTCTCTGAGTCCTTTGAGGCCGAGACCTTGTAACACAGCCGATCGCGCATAAACATAAACACACCCAGGGCACGTAGTGGATGCCAATCAGTGCCTTACGCAATTTTGAGCACCTCGACCGGGTGCCATAGCCAAGTTAAGCACGCGCGTTAAATCTCCCATACGGATGGCAACGGAGGCAAAATACCCGTGGTTCCGATCAAGCTTTTCGTGACCCACATCGCGCGTAGTGACCACTTATATTTCGCAGGAAAGGAGGAAGAGTTCTTACGTGTGCAAAGAAATCCTTCACTACTGTAATTAGTTTAGTACGTTTAAAACGGGTACATTCATGGCTGTATTAAATTAATGATATAGCCACGGCTGTTCAAGCAAGCGTTGTAGTTTAACTAGAGGGTAACTGCCAAATTTTTAATCCCACTTGCGAAAATTGTTGTTTATCGCACGTGTCTCATTTACTCATGACATTTTTCCAAGCGTTCAAGATTACAGAAAAAGTTCATTATTACTGCTAAATATGCAATGCACTTTTCTACAGACATCATTCACGTCCGTAGTGGCAGCAATAAGAGTAGAAGGCCGAAAAATGTGGTGCTACGGGACAATGATTGGAAGGCAATATACGAAAACAGTAGGGAAAATATCGACGAAGGTGACAAAAGAGTACTAATGAAAAGGTTGACAAGTTAAAAGAAGAATATTTCATCGTACTTTTTCCTGGCGCACAACGAGTTGACGAAGGCTACGGTAGGAACTCTCTGGGAGGCTTAGAATGGAAAGCGAGAAACAGGGGAAGCCGCGATTATAGAAAACTGCGAAGATTAAAATAGTGAAAAACAGAGAAATTTGCATCACGGTGAGGAAGAATTTGGATGAAATTATCAAACCTGGACCGTCATTGTGAAATTCGATGTTCAGTTTAGTTTCGGAAAAACCTTGGCCTTCGAAGGCAGTAAGTTAATTTTAATGTTAAGATGATACATCCTCGTTAACTAATGTGCATCCCAGCGTCCAAATGATTTGGATCAACAGGCCGCCATTTTAGGGATAATGTAAGCCTTACGCAAGCGCGAACAAGTAACATTTTTCTATCCTTTGATTTTTCAAGAATTCTAATTGGTGAAGAGGGTGGTGAGTAACCGCAGTGATTGGGTACTGAATGCTTAATTGGCAGTTGAGCTGAATGTGCCGTCGCTGTTCAAGGCAATGAAAGTTTCTTCAGGAGTCTGGCTAGTCATTATTTTCGAAATGCTTTTGTGTTTCATTATTTTCATTGATTTTTGAGGTTTCCTTTCTCGGCGTTGCGAAACTGTATTCGGTGCCGGCACCTTTCTTTGAGAAGAAGTGCTCCGAGCAGTGGTGCTATGGGTGAATGGGATGGAGCGTGGGGCCTGGTGGGCGGCCGAGAGGCAGACACAACCCGATGGCCTCGTTCAACAAGTAAAAGTGACTGAGATTTTCTCCTCAATCTCATGGTTGCCTCCTTACTGGTCAAATATTGGCCACAGCACCTCGTTTCCTGCGAAGGACCGCTTTTAGCCTGTCTTCGAGGATTCAAAAGTTCGCCTCGAGAACGCCAAATTCGATAAGCGGCAGGCATAAAAAATATTTGGTGTCAAAATGTCTTTGGTTAAAATGGTTTGGTTTGGATTATTGCTCCAAAATGGCGATTAGTTGTTATACACAAACCGGCACCCTTTTGGAATCTCGTTCAGCACACCTCGGAATTTCGCTAATTTTGTAACTGAATGAGTTCAATCAATCCCTCAACGCATGAAGCGCGACCGTTGAGCAAGAGCCGGAAATAAAGGCCGTCTCAAAATGAGGAAGAAATCGCTGGTGGCGTGAAGTAAGCAAAACTGTTAATGCGGTAACCTGGCGGCCAATTACGGTTGAATTGTGTCGCAAAAGGAGGAAAATGATTCTCCATCTCCACGCCGTGGATAGTACCCCGAAGTCACAAACACGGCATGCCAGACTAAGATTTTTAGAAAGGTACGAGGCATTCGAGTTCACTTCCGACATCGAGGAAATTAATGAGACGTCTCTGTCTGACAATGGAAATGTAATCGTCCTGAATAAAATTAGAGAATTCAGATCCCCACTTAATCGATGTGAATGGCCTTTCCTCGGGACTCGAGTTGAGATCGTAACGAGGGGATTAACGAAGGAGGGCCTTGGTTCAAAGACCTGTGTTATGCGTTTGGATAACCAAATTTGAAATCCTAGTGGCGTGGGATTTTTCCTGTCACTGGAACTAAGTGGGAAAGCGAGCACAAGGAACCATTCGGATGTTTTCGATAATTTCCCAACTCCCCCTTCTGGACATCATACTCGTATATGGGAGGCTGCGAGGGTATGAAGTGTTCGTAGATGCAATGTTTACGAGCGAATTCTCTTAAAAATCATAGAAAGAAATATTTGCTTGGCGTTGAGTCCAACTTTCGTTTTCCCGAAGGATGGGAATGATTCTAATGGCCATATTGAACTCCCTTCATTTATTAAGTTCGCAGCTATTATTAGGAAGGGAAATAAAGAAGCTCGTTAAACAAGCTCGCGCTCCCTACCCGCTCGCGGTGTTTCTGAATGGGTGACGTCACGGCATCTCTTTCGCGTTAAGGAGGTTACGGCTCTTGAGGTGGGATGCTTTTCGCCTGTAAATCCATTCATTCTCCTTTTTATAACTAGTTCAAGGTTTCGATTTGTACACTAAACAATCGCAGTCGCACACCTCTGTCGCAACAAAGAAAGTGGAAGGACGAATGCTTATAGGAACTGTCCGATGTAAAATAATGGCTGAGCCAAGTTAATTTATATCAAGCACTCTGACCTCTTCTGCTTCCTTATACAGAATGTGTTACACATGCCGATTATATTGTTTGAATTTTTCCTCTCCTGCTTGAGCATTAAGAAGTTTTTCTCCCTCAATTCTAGCTCAATCAAGTTTTTTCTCCATGTACTTACAACTTATATGCAACCAAGATTTTACTTCATTACTTAACGCTTTCTTGCGAATTCTATGTATTCCACGCGTTATATTATTTTGCACGATGGAATGCACAAAAATGGAGGCAAATCTATTAGTTTTAATAAAGGGAAAAGAGCTTTGTTCAATATCACCAGGTATTTATTTCGGCTTAACATGGCAGGGTGTACACATCGTGAAAGCTGTCGACGCTATTATCCCGGAAATTTGGGCTATCGTACTTGCGGAGCAATGGAAGGTACGGGATGGTGACTGGCGTAATTGGCGAAAAGGGTTACGCAATGGAAGGGAAAAAGGGTACCTTCCACTCCTGCCTTATTGGTGGTTCCTTGCGAATAATTCAGAAAGACCTGACCTTCAGATTCCGTGTGGTCATCGAAAAGTGTGCCTGCTGGCGCTATCCAAGTCCTTCGTTCCTGACTCAAGAGTCGCCTTTCGAAGTAGGAATTCGCCCGCGGTGGCAATCTTTTTTTCTTTTCTTCCTCGAGTTTTTAAAAAATCCACCACGTCTCTGTCTTTCTTTCTCTCTCTCCCTCTCTTTAAGAGCCGCACGCCTAATTCCTACGCCCGTTTTGTCATTCCCACGCACAGACGGGGTATCTGGAGGTCGAAATATAAAAATAAAATATATATTATAAATAAAGTATTCCACTCATGTGGTCACCATCCCACGTTTTTCCCTTGGCTCAGGATTTGGTCTGACATGATGAGCAAAAAGATTTCATCATATCGTCCATGACAATAGAATAAAACCACTATGTAAATATTCACTCATAAGTATCATAAAATCAGCCGACCGTGGTTTTTAAAACTTGTGTCATTCTCAAGGCGGTTTGGTTGATATGTGTGGGGACTTATATACCATAAATAATCTTATTAGGGGAGAGGGGTATAGGGGTAGGATAAGGGTAACAGGAATAGGTCGTAGGGAGGGAATGGGAAAAGGAAAGGGGGGGAAGTTATTCCGTAATGTATATTACAGAGTGGGGATAAGTGCTTTGCATGTCACACAGTGATTCTATTCTTTTATCATGGGTATTAGAAATTTTCACAAAGTGACGCCATACTTTGTATTTCCATTATTTTGTTTTATTTTTAGCCTAAAATATTTGTTTGCATCCGAAAGTGTATTTAGGAAACATAAATAAGCACAAAAGACCGTAGGGAAAACAATTCATCCTGTTCATCTCTCCCTTCCCCCCACCATTGGTTTCCCGTTGAGGAAATTTGTTCGAAGGTCATCAGTTTACCTCGAAAGAGTAAATACGTACGAACCAAGGACTTAAATACGAGAGGCGCTGGGACTCGTGAGTGGAGGAATGCTTTGGGGGAACCTACAGTAAAGAATGCTTTCCGAAATCCCCGCAAGTTTGTCAGTTGATGAATTTTCGAGAAATGACGTCGAAGTTAATCACTGGAAAATTAATTCACTCTCTGCGCGTCTTATGTGCACAATAAACTATCACCGAAAAGAATTATCGCCTTGTGCTATGGTAGGAACTTTTGCAAGCAAATTCCAAAGTTCCCTGAAATATATTGAAGCAAGATTTCTTGGAACGTTCGTCGTTGTCACTTAGTCATCAGCGGGCTTAAAACTGAAAACTAACCCAGCGTTCATCCAAGGACGATAACGTGTGATTAAGGCTTCTATCTACCCACACCTAAGGGAACGTGGAGAATGCATTTGAACAATCTAAGTCACCAAGGTTAACTTCCCCTTGGCGTTTTATCCATCCGAGGTTCATTATGTATCTGCAACACTCGTGTAGCCAGTGGACGTGAACCCCAATATAAATATGTACACGTGGACTTCTATGGGCTCACCTGATGGGGAATTTACTTTGAGCGGCGCTTTTGAAACGGCGCCCTTAAAGGATAGGGTCCACAGATGTCGACAAATTGACATTGAAAAGCTGAATATGAAGGGTTAAACTGTTGAGCTAAAAGATTAGTCGACAGCATTACTATTTTCAAAGATATCAAAATATTTTAACAAATAAAATCTCGGTCCATTTTTATATTTGCTAGCTATACTTGACTACGGAACACATAACTGTTGTTTTCATAAGATCTATATCCCGCTCAATTTGGGGTGCTTTCCTGCACCTAGGTATGAAAATCTCTGCTAAGGATAGATGCACAGGAATAATAATTAAAACTATTTGTGTGAAGCATTGAAAATTTGCCAGATACACTCTGGAGTAAATATTTATTGCAGAACAAGTCCTGGTATTTTGATTTAAAGAGCCATTACCGCAATACTCTATAATCGGTTACACTTTGATGCAACTTTCATATCTGCCGATATCTAATCAACAATGAATACTTTTTGGCAAGCTCCACATAACTGATAAAAATGTATCACAATGGATTACGACGTTTCAATTCCGAAACACGTGTCACGTGGATTGTTTGAAGTTTAGAATTATAGTGAAATTTCAGTTTTTTCATACTTTTACAAATTTAACACTGAAATATTAAACAAGGAGTTTATTATTATACAAGGAAGAGAAGTTTATTACCATAGACGTTTGTGTATTCAAAAAATTAGTTGTATTAGGTTCTAAAAGTGATTTGTTCAGGATAGACGCGAAATCAATTTGCTTAGTTCCCTTTAAATGCAACCCCTTTTCACATGCTACACCTTACGAAAAAATTATTGTGACATTTTAGCTCCTCCAAACCTTACCCTTTTCATTTGGGGACTATCTTTGTGTGATATGCATTGTTTGCGATTGTACTGGCTCTATGCTTCCGCGTCTTTCGTATTGACGATAATATTCGTGTATACCCCGGTCGAAATTTTCCATTTTGTAATGCAATACTGTTTCAGCTCCAGGTACGTTTATGACTTGTACCTTGGAATCTAAGAGGTTGTGATTGCACAAAGGGACGCGTCCTGTATTTTATGAATGCATTTCTTTTAGGAGGCAAAGCGAGTGGCGAGGGGAAAGATGTTGGAAGAGCTGTTTTCTTCCCATAGCGTTTGGTCAAAAGTTCGTTTTCTACTCGAGCGTTGAGGTCCCACTCGTCTCCTCAACATTTCTTGCCGCCTTTCTTTCCACCTTTCCCCTCTCCTTCCCTCTCGGGCGCCCCCCTCCACCTTTTCATGCTCCTTCGCCGCCCCACTTCCCCATAACTGTACTGGGGAAGCAGAGAGAGAGGAGGAAAGAAGCCTCCTATGTATACCGTTGATCGTCAGCCATTGACACCTAGCAGTATTAAGAAGGCCTTTGTCATTCACCCATGTTAATATCTTTCCTCATTGCGTTGCTTGATGATCACTGTCAGCCATAATTATCCGAGGAAAACTTCTAAAGGACTAAAAACACTAAGGTTTTTAGGGGGTCGTTTGCCAGTTAGAATTCTAACCAAAGGAGGGAAGTGAGTTTTTCGTGACAAATTCAGTAATTCATTAATTTGGTAAAGTGAGATCCGCAACGGGAATGATCTTCGTAAGCAAAAAAAGCCGCGAAAGAAAGGTGATATCGTCAGAACTAAACTCGCGAATGCAAACGCGGCTAAGGATCAACTCATCCACGAGTTGACATGTTTCTCCATGTGTAAATTCCAATAATATTGGGTAGGTTTCTGTTCAACACCGCTTCTTCAGTATAAGGTACATAAATTCGTCAATTGTTCTACGCATACAAGTAATATGAAGGGCAACTCATGTGGAAACTCTACTAATTTCTAAATACCTGGATAATATTAGCATTGCTTCGGAATTAATAAAAAATTGAACTAAAAGGTACTGTTCTTACATTTTTGTTTGTATAGTGCATTGAGCTTTCGATCGCTTCTAAGACGTCTTCATTGTTGTGTAACCTGAGCCACAGAAAGTGAGCTCATTCTTGATTGCTTAGATGGAAGAGAGATGAATAATGATATGCATATGTGTGGAGAAAGCTACAACATAACTCGATAGACTCGATATAGTCCCTCGATATAGTCCCTCGATATAGTATAGATATAGCGGTCGGAGTACTTATTTAAGAGCTGATAATGCTGTGTGGTATAAGGGACACTTGTCGCAAAAGAAGGTCACAATTCATGAAGAAAATTGACAATTAAAGAGTTTAAATTCGTCGTATAGAAGAGAATTTCAACTCAATTGCGGAGGAGACAGGCAAAATTAAAAATATTTCTGGGATGCGTGGAGTTGATTTTTGAACTGCGAGAATACAGTTAATGATGAACATTTCTTCTGTACTCATATCCGTGGTGGGAACAGTTATTCCACGTCACCCCACGACTATGCAATATAAACGTCTCTTTGAACCATTTGTTGAAGCGAAAAATACAAAAGCACTGGAGTTAGGTAGAGAAGGCCGTGAACAAAAATTTCAGCTGTGAGCTAAGATTACGGTAGGGAGGAGCGCGTAACGGCGCTAATCTCGTAAGTAGGTTAGGGAATGAGTGGTCGAGTGACGTAGGAAGGAGGGGAGTTTAGGAAGCGTTGAGAGACTACAGGAGTTTATTTATAAATGGGAGAAGTGGTGTATTCATTTGGGAGTCGAATTTTATTTCAAATAGGCATCGCATTCTCGTTGCAACGAAAGACCTCAACAAAGACGCTGAGGCGAAGATAGAGCGCTCTCGGTGTTTTCTTCGCCCTTGGTGGAATTAAATACGTCCATAACGTGACTTGAAAGGAAAGTAGGCGATCGGACCGCTAAAATCATGGAATGTTCCAAAGTCTTTGAAAAGCACCAAGGAAGAGGAGCGGATTCTGTTGGATTTTTGACAAACTTCCAAAACTACCGAGACCATTCGTTTCTTGCCTCTCCTGGCAGTTTCCCGCAGGGCATTTACTTCGCTTAAGACACAGAATGACGAGTTTGCATCCGCGTTTCACATCACTGAGTACCTTCACCGTTATGCCGAGGCACCGAAATAATACACTTCTTAACCATTTGAATGAACCGAGGCTCATTTATACGAGTTTGGGAGTGGGTCCGAAATGAATATTCTTCCCTTTCTCCCCCCTCCTCAACCTGGGGAGACCTTCCCGGAGCTTGCTGGAGAGAAAGACGTCGTCCATTCCGGTCTCGGCTGGCAACCGTTTGGACCCGGAAGTGGAAGTGTTGTTAGAAAACCGAAGACGTCTACGCCACGGTGTCGGTTCTACAACCTACGGAGGCCCCCTCCCACCCAAGCCAACGTTTCCCACCACCTCTTTCTCCTCAGTCATCGTCACCCTGTCTTCCTCCCACTTCATCCGCCTCTCAGACGGTTCCGCCGAGAGTCGTAACACTTCATCAGATTCCTTTTTTTTCAACATCCCCGTCCTTCCTTTCCAAAACCTCCCTCCTCTTCCTCCCTCCCTCCCCCCTCAACAAACCAACCTCACATCCTCTCCCTCAAGAGCGTATGTGCCTGATCCGCCCTGGCGCACATGCAACCAACCTATCCTGGGGAGAAAGTGTGTGATACGGTGTGTGGTGCAGCAAGTGGCCGGCGGCGGTGTGTGGTAGCGGAGAAGGTAGGAATGGTGAGGGGGAGAGGGGAGGAAAAAGGGTGAGGATTTCCGGAAGTGTGTCGGTCCCCTAACAGCCCTCCCAACCCCAACTCCCTCCCTCAAGTCCGCGGCCCCCCTTCAGATCGTGTACAAACACCATAAACCAATATCCCTACCTTCATTCAGCGTGTGTGTGATGTATTAAGTCCTTCGTCCTCTCCGGTTCTAATCCTCTTCGCGATTCTCTCCTACCTCGAAGGATCCCTTCACTCCCTCAACGAGGAGTCGCCGACGGGACCGTCGAAAACGGAGACGCTTGGAGGTCGTTGGGCCGTTGCCTTCACGGGAATTCCGCGAAGTGGAGGGCCTCCTTGTGTGGTGATCCGACCAAGGGAAGAGGGCGGCGAAGTGTCTGGATGAAAGGAGCTGTTGTCTCTCTCTTTCCTTTTTCCCGATCCTTCAGTTCCTTGCGTACCCTTTCCTCGTCCTCACCGAAATGGTCACAGGGATCGCGATAAGCAGGAGTAAATATCCCCAGAGGCCCGCGCGTTGAAGTCTCTCCTTCGCCGTGCGCCACTTGCTTCTCTCTCTCTCTCTCCCTCGTCGATTTCTCCTTGTCCTCCCCTCTCTCTCTCTCCGCCAAGTGCGGGCGTGGGTTTTCCGCTCACTCAGCCTACGGATTACTTGAAAAAAAACTTTTCCGTCTCCCTTTCGCGCGCGCGGTGCTGCTCGGGACGCGTCCGCTGCCCGTCTGAGTCTCCGACACCGAGATAGCCCACTTACTCTCCGCGGAGGGCGCAACTGGCATACGCCTCCCTCCCCTCCCCCACCTCACCTTCCTTCCTGAGCTCTCCTCCTCTCGCTCCAACACCGCTACACCATCTCCTCTCTCCTCTCTCTCTCTCTCTACACCTCCCAACCCACGACCCCCCCTCCCACAATTCCTCGTTTTAACTCTTCCTCCCGTCCTCCTTCCCCCACCCCCCCTCAGCTGACTGACTCGGCCAGTGAATAAGCTCCGGCGGGGGCGGTGAGGTGAGGTGTTGTGGTGTGGGGGGAGGAGGGTTTCTGAGAGGAGGGGAGTGGCTTCGTATTCAGGCCGCCCTTCCTTTCTTACGGCGCGAGTTTGGATGTGGTGGCGGCGGAGCTGGTGGAGACTGAAAGAAATGGAAAAGGGTTAAGGAGACGAGGAAGGAGATTCGGTGAAGGAGAAGGGGAGGTGGAGGAAGAAGTCGTCGGTTTGAGGAGAGTATTTTG
>LYUA01000586.1:155441-167568 GCA_002093875.1 Calopteryx splendens | reverse complement strand
TCGAAAGCGCACTTAGGGTTTTCTACCACCTTAAGCTGTCATATCCATGGCTCACGG
This sequence comes from Calopteryx splendens, assembly GCA_002093875.1. Lineage (NCBI taxonomy): Eukaryota > Metazoa > Arthropoda > Insecta > Odonata > Calopterygidae > Calopteryx > Calopteryx splendens. The sequence continues at coordinate 167,511 of LYUA01000586.1, read as the reverse complement.
AATTTTTGTGTGTATCAACGTGTCTATTGATTTTGATGCATCTCTTTATGGCGCAAATATACCACCTAATGGTCCAATTTTAAGAAGTTGTTGCACTTTTACAAGTTATTTGACAATCACATCAAAATTTATCTTTGTGAAAATATGTGTTGAAAGACGTTTTGATTTACGTCACAGTGTTCTGATAGTGTTGCTATCTGGGGAATTGCTAAGCTGAACCCTACGCTGAATAATCTCATCACGGGAAGTAATATCCTTAAATATTTGTAATTCTGGAATTTATAATCGTGATTTGTATCAGTTTTTGAAGTGATACGAATTTAGTTTGTAATTAATTTAGACAAGAATTCATAAGCAGGTTTTCCTGTTCACAAAACGAAATAAATTTCAATAATTTTGGTGTGCACATTATGCTTAGTTTATATTAGAATAAGTACGAAAATTTCTAATATAACGACCTGGGTTACAATTATTGACGTGATTTTTAATAAGAGGCTTTACTTTAATAAGAATCTACTAACATACTGCTGCTGTACCTGCTGTACAGTGTTCAGGTAAAATCAAGGGAACAACAGGTTCCCGGTTCGCTTCTTAACAACAACGATCATTCCTTCTCAAATTGTTGCAAAGTTCTTAGTGTGTGGTAATGCTTTAACATGCCGCCAGCCGAAATGATTCGACAAAAAAGGGCGAAATAAATCAATAGAAGAAGAATATTATGATTGCTTAGCACGGCACTTTATAAAACTCAAACAAGCCAAAACCATTAGATGTCTATGCCTACAATTGGTGATCAGTTATGAAAGACTGCGTAATGTGGGATTAGCCAGGGCAGCAAATGTGTACCTATGAAAGCGTACTATGTGCTGGGCGAGTTGACTTTTGATTACTTTTTACTCTGTCGCACTGGGCTGCTTTTTCGTGCGTCACATTAATTCGAATATTTACTGTCAGGAAGTGTGAACTTTGTTGAAAAAAGAGTACAATAAAGCAAAGTTCATGAACGGGAACAAAAAATGTAATGTCATATCAAATTAAATGAACAACGAACCTCTTGCACTTTTTATTTTACGCTCATTCATACGTAAACTTCCGGAAAAACAATTTAGAAAAATTAGAAAGCGTATGAAACTAGGTTATACTCTGTTCTTTTCCGCCATGTTTCATGTCACGCATGATGGCAACACTTGAAAATGATTTCGCAATAGTTCAACACACTATTTGGATCGGATGCAATGAATTGAAACTGGTAACGCAACAAACACAGGCTCATATTGCCAAAGAAAATGTCCTTAACTTATTGTCCTTGGGGAAGTGATGTAATGTTTTACCATATTAAATGATTATTTTATCAGAAAGTGCACTTTTTTAAATTAATTTTAGTTTAAAATTAACCCATCGGGGTATATGGAATGAGATCGTACAACACACTATGACATATTCTTGTCTCCATAATCCGTTGTCAGTGGTGTAAGTTTACATCTAAATATAAATATTACCCTGTAATCCGCCCCAAGGGACCTTGACTGGGGGTGCTAGATCACCAGCCATTAGTGTAATTTGTGATAATTGGCAGTCGGTATCATTTTGCACTTCAAGTTGTACGTAATTGTTTATCGAATGGCCACGAATTGCAACAAATATTCCCTCCATCGATCTGTTCGGCAGTCAATTTTCCTTCAATTTTCATCGTGGTCTCGCCTACCTATGCAATTTCGGCATAAAATTATTCCTTAATTGCCAACTACAAATTAGTACGATTAAAAAATATGTTAGTCTAAGCCTTGTGTGTAATCTTCGTATTTCTAGTGGACCCCAACCCAGTATTTTCTATAATAGTGTGACTTCTTCCGTCTCTTCTTTATAACTTCATGACGATTTTTCATGAAAGGGGTGGCTTTTCTCTGAAGCCTTTTTAATTCATAAATTTGGTCCTGCGCTTGGTCCCAAATGCAAAGATGCATGAGCAACGAGAAATTACACCTCTCCCAAACATTTTCATTCGCGTATGGCTGTGCAATGTGATGCATCAATACTACGTCGGTATTTATCCATACCGATCAGGTCGATGTCGATTATTTAAGGGCCAGAAAGTTACCATCGATATGGATGAAACTAGCGATATTGTCGATATGGATACACATATGGACGTTATAGTCGATATGACGGTGAGGACAATGTATACGACATAATGATATTGTCGATATGACTATTTTTTTATATGAAAATTCGGAAAATATTGTTAGTATTTTTATATTTTTGACACTTCAAGGAGCGTGCCACCCAGATTACCTCACCGAAACTGCAGTTCACCAGCCCGAAGTCGTTTAGCATATTACTTATGTGCTGGGTCATTATTTTCTTTTCCCCGCAGGCCAAACTTTGTCTCCTCCGTCATTCATTTCCCTGCATCCTCCCCGTCCAACGTCGCGGTGATTAGGGAGTCTCAGGGTCGTTGCCGCACACCATCCATCTCGCATGGAGAGATTCCCGTCGTTCCCCTTTTTCCTCAGGATAAACTGCGCATGAACGGACGCTAAATTCTAGTGTTCCATACTTTGCAGCGTCCCATCAATGGTGCTTTAATGTCAATAACTTTTCATTGTCTACGGGTGTTATTTCTACAATTTCTTCTTCGAGCTTCTTTTTGTATTGAATCCATTGTTGCAAAGAAACGTGTTGAACGCGTCATTCCTATCTTCGGGGGAATATACAAAGTTCGTACTGTGAAATACTTTACATACATATGGTAATGCACCACCGAAATGACCGTTTACAGTTACCAACTGTGCAAGGTGATATTCTAAATCGGCATGATAGACGATGAATTTGATACGGTGATATTTTAGAATTTGTTGACACTTTCTTATCTTCTGATGATTGAGGTAATGTGTTCGGATATACGTGGATTACAGGCGAAATAGCTAAACTAGCTTAATTGCTATGATTTTATTCGTTCTGATTATGTAAATTTTATCGCGAAACCAATGAAAGTTTTCCCATAAACATTTTTAAAAACTATAGGCACATTGGAAGCACTCGATTGCGTTTGAGGCAGTTTCCAACGTAGGGTTCGCCCTTATGTTACGAATGGCGATTTTCGATTTTTTATCTACCAAACCTCTCCATCTTTGTAAGGATATTTAAGATCCGAGCCCTCATCGGCAGGCAAACCAAACAGGCACCGTCTTCTAAAAGAAAGAGAAAAAATGTATTTAGGCACCACTCTGGGTGCTCATCAGTAAATGTAGCAATTAGTAAAAATAGTAAACACTATCAAGTAAAATATTAACCGACCTTATCGACTGGATTTGGCCCCGCAAATTTAATTAGTAGCTGAAATAATGCAATAATATATCTTATGTAAGATTCCTCCTGTACCCCTCCCCGTACCCCGTAGGAACGAAATGGCACATCCCTTCTATCCCCCCATTAGCCTTATGCAGTATTGATTGCAGCATCGCGTGAGGCTGCAATGAGGCTGTATTTTTTTTGCTTGCGGTTTGCTTTCTTCTTTATCGGAATCGCTGTTGTGTTGTAAGAGCGATAAGAAGATGCTGCAAAAGGCAATAATTTTTTAAAATCAAACCACGTTCTTGAAGGTGATCATGCTGTTTCATGTGTCACCCAAACTTAGAATTAAGTTAGTTCTACACAATGACATACTACGATACGAGTAATCCTATCATTAAATCTCTTAATTTTGTCGTAATTGATTTGGAGTGACGACGTACCGTATAAAAGCTTTGATTCGATTTTATCCTGCGAGCCTACGTCTTACGTTCGCAAACTTTGGCCCTCCTAAATCGTGACATTTCGCAAATAATTCCCTTTAGATTGATGTATTGTCAGTAAATTCATGCACACATATTTCTCTTTTGATAATTATAAATACATTGTTAACATGCATGGCGCTAATTATCTTTATGAGCAGTACTTCCTGTTGTCGATATATTTTATTATAATAAATATTTACTTTCTTTTTGATCAGCGGAGTGACGTCAACCTTGAGAAATCATTAAATGCTGCCATTCATGCATAAATGTCAACAGTGTAGTTTTCCATGCACTTACCCTAAAGAATTATTTATCCACTTAATGTTGATTATGGAATGATACATTTCGTAAGAAAAGATGCAATTTTATCCAGGGGTTTTGGACCTAAATTATTATTTTCGAATCCGCGGAACAGAAAATGAGGAAATGACTTGTCACCAACTTCGGATTTAAAAAATTATTTATCTATCTGGTTTAACCACTTAGAGGGCTTTGGTCACAGGCGGAATATGAACTCTTCTCAGAGTAATTTGCCATGCTATCATTGCCGGAAATGAACAAATACGTGATGTGCACTTATTTTACCGACTTCACCAACGTGAAACGGTGATCACGTGCGCAAAGATGTCGCAGACACACGAATCACGCAACCTTTTATTGCTCAATATGTTTTCCTTTTTTTTGTAATATTGGTTCTCCCCTTCAACCATCTCTCTTCCCTCTCTCTCACTCTTCTCTTTGAGCGTTTCCTCAAAGGGTCCCGATGCGTGGGCCACTTGCTTTCAAGTGCGGACGCAGACAAAAGAAATTCACAACCCGAGGTGTGTTTAAACTCTTTGATGGAGCGACACAGGGTAAAGGGAAGATGAAGGGCGGTGGGGAAGTCGCAATACCTCCAAGGCTGTCGCATCAAACGCCCCATCTCCCAGTGGCGTTTCTTTACCAAGTTCATCGCTAAGTACAAGAAAATGTTACATTGGCGCAATGAGCATTGGAAATTGAAGGGAAAACATACATTATATCTCCTTCATTCCTACCACATTACGGAGGTTTCACCGTAATGCTAATTAAATATCATTTTAATATAAAAAATCAGTATCCGTAAATTTAAGTGCTCTCTAAGGAATTTCGTTAAAAAAGCAGTCTTTCCACGTCCTTTTTGATGGAAATTGATTCCACGTCCTTTTTGATTGAAAACCAATGATTTTAAGTGTGCTCTTATGGCAGTGTACGATTACCACCAAAAGAGTTGCATTGATTAATCACGTGTCGTTTTGACAAAAAACTGATGTAAGGTGTATAATTTTATGGGTGTTACTATGCTTCCAAAATAACTGCACTCCAGTTTTGTGTAATGTTATTTATTAATTTGTATGAAAAAAGCAGCAATTGCGCAGTTACAAGGAAGTGGCCCTTCAGTACGCTTTTCAAAGTGTCAGCTAGCCAAATACCTTGGCCAAATCATCATTATCGCACTTCTCAAAATTTATTACAATTGCTTAAATACAGCATATTCACAAAACGGTATCTGTTTACACACTATGAATAAATAGACGTTACATTACTGCTGTGAATCGTTTCATCCATTTGAGATTAAATAGTTATTTTCCAAGATTTTGACTGACGCTGTAACGTCTTGAAGAGAACTGGAAGAGGGAAGGAAATGTATGCCTGTAAAGGGGAAAAGAAGAAATAGGAACGGGGTAGGACGCACTGGAGAGAGAGGGAGAGGAAAGGGATGCGTGCATTCCTCTGCACAAAATATTTACTGCGCATAGCTCGCAAGGGTCGACAGATTTAGCCCGCGCGAGCAAACGAATCCTATTCAATATTTGATGGCCTCCCTCTCTCTCGGACCCACTCACCGTGGACACTTTTATCTCTCCGTCTCTATCCGTGTGGGAAAAGGGCGTGGATTCTAAGATAGATTTGTCGTAACAATTGTGAATACTCTCTCTTAGGATCCAAAAATAATAGGCGCTATCGAAAGGTCTTCACGCGGACACATCTTCTCCCGGTTTCCATGTGGGGGAAGGAAGCCCCTTCCCACGATGGGGACTTCTCCATCGTGTTTTTGGCGACTATCACTAGCAAAGACAGATCTGTGGTGTATATTTATGTGGAACTGCTTGTAGATATAGCAGTATTCTCTCGAATGAAAACTCACTGAAGTTAGTGACTCAACCTAACAAGAAAGAAAGATATATTTTCCGTCATCTGTGCAATGCTGAAATGTGTTTACCAAAATATAACAAATCATGTCTACAAATTACAACTTGAAGATTTAAAAAAAAGGGAAATTTATTCACGGCATCCTGGATACATTAGAAGAAGAAATGAATGATGTGGAAAATTGCAAAGGAAGGCTGAGAATCGGATACCTGAAAACAGGGAATGAAAAAAGTTTGAGGAAATGAATTATGAAGCCTTTTTCGAGGCAGGCTAGTCGAGAGGAGGGAATTAAGTGAGGAAACGGAAGCAGTCCGATTCACGGATTACTAATTGCTGATGATGGTACGGAGAAATCCGTTGCGCTCGATGGAACCACCGTCATTTTTTCGTAGGTTTTCATTCCGAGAAATCGAAATTCTTTTAAGTCATCCCCCTGATATTTTCGCGGTTCGTGTTTATTTCGTGTTCATGTCATCCCTTCGTGTAATCGATGCGTATCCCTCCTTCAATCACCCGATGTCCACCATTCATCGGAGAATATGAGAAATCGGCACCATTGTGTGGAATTTCGCTCGCACCGTTCACGACAAAAATCGGCTGCGCCTCCGATCCAAAAGGTGGTGCAACGAAGTCGTGTTTCAACAGTTGAGTTAGCCGGTAGTGAAAGAGTATCGCGATGATACCGCTGCTGCCCAAAACTGATTGCCTAAAAAACAACGTAGAAGAGATTTAGAAACTTCAATTGACGTACTGGTTGATTGTAGATGGACAAGTATTAAGTACCTATATACAAGATATATAAATGGGATATTACCTACCTGGTAAGGCATCATGACAGGCTAAGAATCTGTTCACCATATTATTTTAAGGTTTTGGAATATGCTGAAAATGTTTCACAGACAATGGCAAATGATACTCCTGCACGTACAAGCCTGGCACAGCTAACCTGATAGTTTAGACCATGAAGCCGACATTAAAAACTATTATTAACATGTTTGTCTTTTCATATAGGTAATGCGTTCATTTTTTAAATTAATGATCTGTTGTTATTTATCTTACGGATTGGCGATTGAAATATTTTTTTTATTAAGCTAATTAAAAATAAAAATAAATCAAATTAATGATTAAAAATTCGCTGAATTTTACCGAGCGAGACATTTCCCGACTTTTACTGGTTTTATCAGTGATCGTCACCCTTGATCTAGTGGAGCGTGAAGAAACACGGGCGTTTCAAATCCTCAAATTAACCCTATATCTCACGTCAAGCTTTTTCGGCGCGTAAAATTCTTTGGAAGCTCGCAATAATTTTATATATTTCGCCATGTTTTGAAAGTGAAATTTGTGTGAATTTTGGAAATGTAAGCCAGCTAATAATAAAGATTAATTTTCAACTCGTACTCTTGAATGTCCCGGTTGCGCTAAAGCTCAGAACTCATAAGAATACAGTGCACTCATGAGCGTGCCTACGCTCAAATAAATAGGGTCGAACCCTGTGCTGGCTGAAATCAAGGAGGGTGGTGACGTGATGCAGTGGTTAGTGGAATGAAATTTGGTGGAGGATCCACTCGTTCATCATATCTTTTTTTTCGCTACGCTTAACAGAATTTAATTATTTTTTTCGTAGCCACGCATTTATTTTTCCATAAAGAGGTATTAGTTATAGTTTCCTTGCGGTTTCTTCCACTATTTGTCTTAAGTTCCCAAAATGCCTTGCCTTCAGACGTTTCTGGTAGTTCTGGTATGATTTTGAGTACTCATATTGGTAGAAATAAAGTACCTATGGGTGCAACCACCCTTTGTGAAAAGGTTTTCCAGTGAATTTGTTGTAAATTATTTTTTTTAAATATTTTATTTGTATTTTTCATGTAACTAATGCGTTTATCTGTTAAAATTTAAAGTTAAAAATTGTAAATATCTATATACTCATTGCAGTATTAATATTCTGAGGCGTTTGGTGCATCGCATGTCTCAGGGTAATGTTAAAATGGAATAAAAAATGGGCAAGATAAATAAACATGGCATCCACATATGAAGCTCCAGTACGCCCAGCATAATTGTCTGAAGTATGTAAGCAGTGTCCTAAACGTCCTTGTCGTTTTCATTGAGATAGCGTGATAGGTACCCTCTATCGTCTTTACGCTCTTGACCCAATAGCTTTCCCTACTTGGGTAAGAGTTTAGCATGGAATCTGTGATCCAGACGTCTGGTTTTACTCTTGTAACATTTATTTGGTCCAAAAATTCGTGCCAAAAAATAGCTACCAAATTCATAATAGTTTTCAATTATAAAGCCATTCAATTATAAATTCATCAGATCGGATTTGGAAAGAACGGGAAGCCTGGCGTGAGAAGGAAAACCAATCACAATGAATCAGCCAGGTTGGCTTTGATTTTGGCCCAAGATGCACCGGAACCGAATGCCTCAGCCTGTGCTCCAAATAGTGCTGTGCGATATTCGAAATTGTGTATTGCATATCGATGTAAATTATGTATCGTGAAAGTGTCGATATGACTTCGCGATATCAACCGACAATATGGCGTAACATTTAATACCTTACATATCATGTTATACGTCATATCTCATGATATTTATTGTTATTATTATTCATTTATATTTAACTAGAAATACAATCATAAAGTAACATACATGCCGGCCTCTTTTCTCTCCTTCTCCTTCCTCAGTCATGAAATAAGATATGCAGAAGTTACTTGGTAGACTTATTACAAACATTTTTCGTTGCACAACCATCAGCATTAAACCATTCACAACTCTACAAAAGCATATGGGTGAACTTCTCCATTTAATGCTTGAATGTCGATTCAAATCGACCTGCTTCCTTTACTAGCTCTAAATTGCAAGATGTTTCATATCGCGTGATATCGCATGAAATCGCGCATCGCTTAATATCGCATAACATCGAAGAGCGATTTATCACATTTCCCTGCGGCTCGAATTGGCATTGCGAAATTAAGTTGGATGTCGAAATCAATGCATCGCAATATCGCACAGACCTATCTACAAGCTTGGCTTGGGGCATCCAGGGAGGAGAAAAATCTCAGGAGTCGGATGATTGGCACCCCAGTCCACGAGGGGTAGTTCACGGCAGTTATTGCGTGGTGGAGATGATGGGCCTTACGCAAGATCTCTCCCTCCCTTTCCACTTTTAATGGCAATTTCCGCTGCCCATAACGCAGTCCGAGCACCGCTTTCCCTTTTCCTTTGCAGCCGCGGTGCATTCACGTGGAGGACACCCGAGGAAAATAGGTAAATACATTTTTCGCCGAGCGAGTCGTCGGAAAACGTGCTGTGGCCTAATAACCGCGGGCTTAATGATTGGCGCAGAAAATCCACGGGAACATTGAAGCGTTTTAATTGCCGCCCTTCCGAGGGAAAAATCGAAAGGTGAAAGGTTGTGCGTGATCCCCCTACGTTCCCGCTCGGTGCAAACTGGTCAAGTCGAGTCAAAAGTGACAGCCTGCTGTTAGTGTCGGAGTTTAAACGGCTCCGCCCCCCATTCGTTCCCCGTCCCCCTTTCATCGCCCATTCCCCCCGAAGGGTTTTCCGTTCAGTAGCGCTGAATGGAATGAGTTCCCGAGCATCACGAGCGGGGTTTGCGGACGCTGATTTGTTCAGTGTCGTCGTCGTCGTCGCCGCCGAATGCGAAACCGGACACGAAAACCGCCGATGAGAGGATAGAGCGGCACTGGCGTTCAAAAGTAGTGAATATTTTCTCCTCGTCTTTTCGTTTACGTATTTTGTTCACGACGGAAAATGCCACTTTGATCCATTTACCCCCTCGAGTGATCCGCCAACGTTTAAAGCCGTGTCCGGATTCACCCACCGACTGTGCGCCTAAATTCTCCCTTCGAGGGGAAGAAGCCACCCTTGTTGAAGAAGGGTGTCCAAATTCGTTGTGCTCGCATTAATTAGTCAACGAATTTAGGCACTTATTGTTGCCGCCGGCGAATTGAGCAACGAGTGCAGACTTTTGCGACACCATCTTGGAATCTATAAGACCACAATTCGAAGCGTTTTATTTGGAACGCATTCAATGAAATGTTGTTGCGATTATTGTCACGCTACCGCAGCGTCAAAAGCAAAAACTGTGCTTCGTTTTTTTCCGTACTACCTCTTACTCGTACAGTGGAAGCACTTTATTTCACGACGTAGGTCTCGAAACAATGGATTTCCTTAAATTTTCTTCCCTTTAGACATCGTGACTAACGGAACATGCCTAATTCATGATGCGGAATAAAATCGGACACGGCTTCACTATCCGCATGCAGTAAACCATGTTGTCGCACTCATATCTAAATCTGCATGACACCCCCAAATCCACTTGAAGGGCGCGTGGGAGGTATGTTTGGACCCAGGAATTAATTATTAAAGGAAAGGGGAAAGGTGGTATGTAAATGGGGGGGGATGGAATGACTTGTTTGCGTTTTCCTCTCCTAGTGTTTTGGCCATGGACCGTGTGAGGGATAAAAGAATCCCTGAGCCTATCGAAGCGAGAGATGGTTTTTCTAAATTCTATCACTGTCCGACTTGCCTATTTAGTGTGGGGGTTAGATTACTTCCTCTGCGTTGCAAGCAAAATCAAACCATATTTCATAAGTTAAATGTATAGGTGCGTCTTCGATTCTCTTGTGATTCCCATCCAAAATCTCGTTTTTATTGAGTGACACTTTAGGTCCTCTCATTACCGTTTTCAACAAGCCGGGCTATTTTCCTTTGTATTTTGTTTAGTACTTGGATCAATGATTTTTTTTAGATAGACCCCATATTCTCGTACCATATTCTATGTTTAATGGCTAAAGAAATATATAATGTCTATTTCACTTTTTCCTCCCCATATTTTCCTACTATGTGTTTTAAAACTTACGGTATCGTCAGAGAAAAGCCTAATGTTGAATTTTTGGGTTATCCTAATGTTGCATATGACGTCATGAAGCGTTATCCAGCGATTTTGGAATGGGATTTGTAAGATTTACTTGGAGCACCGACAATGCTGTTGTTTGTAAAGAAAAAAATATGAGGATACGATGTTGGCAATTTGGATCACATGGTTTTAAAAAGGGTATTGCGATTCATAAGAATGAATCGTGAAAATGCAATCCTTCGAATACACGGAGTGGCCTCGCATCTACATTTCGAATGAGCATGGTATTGAGGCACTTTCGGGTAAATAATCGATTGCTATTTTTACAATTTATAGAGGAATCTTGACTACTTGATGTGAAGAAATAGTATTTTCCTGATTGTAGTTGCAGGTTTACAACTCAAATTGAATTTTCCCGCAAACGTAATATTTAATGTCATGGTAACCTTTGAAAGGGGGCGTAGTACAGTGGATAGAGCTCTGGGCTACTGACCGGAGGGTCCGGGTTCGATTCCGATCCTCTTGGCACCCTTAGCTTCACTCAAGCTGTGCACCATTTTTCGAGTAGCAGGTCATCCTGGGAAATCACAGGGTGTACTGGGTAAGGAACTGGCCACCCTACCCTAATGTGTGAATTTCATGCACCGTTGGGCTTATTACTGGGTGAGCTCTATCCTCACCTGCCAATCCGACCTTCGAGTTGATTACTATGATTGATTCGTGACCTTTGAGTTTGGCTCAGTATAGTCGCGAACGGAGAGTACGCTACGCAGGTCCTCTCTGAAAACAATCCCTGCGAAAGCCTCCGGTCAACGGTAATTTCGGCTTTCACCTCACAGTATTTAACATATTCACCGCAGAGTGAATGCTGTAAATCTTTTTCTGGATTAAATTTACATTTAGGCAGAGCAATTAATTGAGAACGCACGGAATGGTGTAACGGAAATGATGAAATAATAAATTCGCTATAAATTTAAATTGATGAATCGTGTAATTTAATAAATGAAACTCATTGCAAGGATTGTTACCATAATAATATTATTATTTATACTCACTGTCAGGTTCCGCTTAGCGAAGAACACAGTACCACACATCTGATATCACTCACCTGGAATGAAATAAAGAAAAAAAACATTAAATACGGAGTGGAGACATAAGACCCCTAACATCGGTGGATCCGGGTTGTAATTAGACTTCCGTCCAATATTCGTTTCTCCCTCGCAACAATTGGCGACCGTATCAG
>LYUA01000585.1:1276106-1286369 GCA_002093875.1 Calopteryx splendens | reverse complement strand
GGGGGGGGGGCGGCCGATGCTCCATTTCCTTCGTCGCAAGGTCAAGCCGCGTCTATGCTCTCTCGGGTGCGCCCCCTTTTTGGGCGACTGCACACACGATTTTCACCTCGTGTTGTTAAATTTCCGGCATCATTTCATTTCCTTTGACACTCCTTCCCTATCTCGCTCACCACGCCCTCGCCGTTCGAGAATCCTAGGCGAGATCGCTCGCGGAGGTAGTTATTTTTTGGTATCGAGGCTCCCTCGTTTAAGAGAGAGAGAGGAAGGGAACCTGAAGTTTCGCAGAAATTGTTTTTCCATCGCTTCGAACTTTTCCGCGCACGGAGTACAGTGTAGTTTCAAGTTTATGGGAGTTGGCGCCATTCAGATCATTTTTACGATCACCACTCAATTCTTCGATGCGCTCCCTCAAAGAGCGTCACGCCGAGAACTCATTGAAAGAGACGAGGCGAAAAAAGGAACAAGCGTCTTCCCGGAATATTATGGAAGACGATGCAATAATTCTTATCGAAGATAAAGGAAGGTGCCAGAGATATATATATTGTCTTTCATTCTCTCGAATTTATTTTTCATGTCAGAGGGTAGCGTCAATGCCAGTGTATTTTTTATTTTTTAAATCCGGGAGAGGAATTCACCTCAATTAATTTTGAAGCCAAAAATTTTGGCTAAATGAATCTCCAAAATTGAAACTTAATTTTTACTTTCAAAATCATTCTCCCAAAGCAATAATCCGAATGGAAGATATCTCTATTGGAGTGAAATGAAGCATCATAATGAACTCACCTTTAGGTTGTAGCTAATGGAAAATTTAATGGCGCCATCAACTAAATAATTTAAAGTATTTTAAGTTTATATGAAGTTGAGCATGTTACAAGCTATTTAACGTGGGAAAAGGCGAAGACAAATTGTATATGTCTGACAAAGAATAATGATTGTCATTTCTAGCCTACTAAAGGTTATTTACGGGGCCATTAGTAATCAAATAACTTCAAGTTTGATGATTGGTATGAATAATGAAAGAGGTATGTCACGAAATCATAATAACAGATGCCCAATTGCCATAATAATACTCTAAAAAATAAGCATACCCAAGATCAAAGGTCAAGGCAAAAAAGGTCATGATCCTTTCGATTTTCGCGGAAAACCCAATGAATCGATTTCGAAACCATAAAAAACGTGAACATGAAAAAAACTATTTTTCCTTTTTTCTGCATAGGTTTTTAATTCCAAATGTAATTTATAGCATGAAACAATTTTGATTGCGCCCTTCTCTTGGAAAAGCAGCCCACCACAAAGAATTCTTTCTTGAGATCGAATTTCCAAAGAAACACACCCTCTAGCAAAAAGAAAGAAAAGTCCTCTAAGTCCTCAATGGGAAATCTCCCTCCACCACCGTCAGATTCAAATAATTTCTTGAACATCTAAAAAAACATGCATATCTCGAGATCCGGGACACTTATAAGGGGGGTGAGGTGGAGGAGGTGATCTTAGACGGAAAATAATCCACGCGAATGCATTTCGAAATGAATCAGGACTGGTATTGCCACTGGATCAGCAGCGCATAAAAAAATAAATTTCACGTCAAAGGACGAAGGCGTCGCCGGAGACCCGCTTCCTTGCCCTTGCTAAAAATTAATTTCCTAAGCCACCTGGGGGAGCATGAAGAAGGGCAAGCCTTGGGGAGTCATTGTCCCTATGGCCCGCGTCACTCACCCCTCCCCACCCCCCCCTCCCTCCTCCGCGACCATCTCGGGCGTGCCCCGTTTCGGAGCTGCGGGAGAATGAAAGGAAAATGGCGCCGAAAACCCGAGGCACCCCTCCGAGCCCAAAGCGATTGAGGGTAAACATGTCGACCGGGCGGAGGTCACCGTGAAGCAAGGATTGCAGAAGCAAATTGAAGGAAACAAAAATGTGCCGCGAAGGAAATTCCTCCATCCCCAATGCCGAGCCGTTTCGAATTAACCCCACTTTTGGAAAACGATCAATTTTAGCGATATTTCAGCAAAATTATACCCGCTCCCAACGCGAAAAATCGTCTAGAAATCTATTTATTGAGGAAATTTATGTATAATCCCTCACTAATTGAATGAGATGTAGTTGCGAATTATTTTGATATTAGGGATTAACTAAATTTAAATTCTTTCGACCTGGTGTTCTCCCCGTTGAATAATTTATTTGAATAGGGAAGTTCTCGACGCCATATAAAAGCCTCAAACAGTGGTCCACTTAGGAATTCGTCGTAAAAATGTTTGTGACTGAGCTTGAGACAAAATTATCAAAAATCTTGATTAGCATAAACGGAGGCACGATGAACCTCTAAAATCTGCAAATACACATAATATAACATATATCGTTGTTTAAGTACACATTAAATAATTATCGACGGTATAACTTTCTGTAATAGTGTTTTAGAAACGGAAAAAAACGATCGCTAAAACATTTATTTCATAAAAAGATTTTTTGGCTGAAAGCTAATATATCATGTACATCATATTGTGAATTCATCATTATTGTTTATATATTATACGATTAAATTATGTATTAAAATACGCATGAATAGTTCCGAAGCTAAGAAGAATGTCCATAGTGGTTCATGGAAATGTGTGTAGTCGTTGAACATGGTCTGTATACGCTTCCAAAATCTTGAAAAAATAAATATGAAATTGAAACATAAGAAAGCATTCATTTGATTTCAGTGAAGAAAAATAGTGGCAACCTTTATTTTCTTCTTTCTTGTTGTTCACATTAAAACACACACCTCCCACTAACTTTAGAAACTCAACTCGACAACTGGAAAATGTACTAACGAAAATGGAATGAAGCATACCCACCTGTACCAAAAAAGTTCCAAATTCTGAAATGTATTCTGAAATTCTGAATTTCCCGTTCCCTGCTTTACCTCCAACTCTAATTTTTAACCTGAAGGCCATCGAGGTGTGTGCATATAAGTAAGATATTCAATGAAAATGCTAACATTTTGCTTTAAGGTCTCATGTTGACGCGGACGCAGCCCACCGATCACTGTTCCGGATGCGCAGTATAAATAAATCAATATTCCTTCGATGGCAAAAGTATCTAAAAATGCCGAAAATTGTAAATTTCTTTATGTAGATACAAATTTGAAATAAAATCAAAGATCCTATTTCTTTCTTGTTCAATTTATCCACAATCATGCAGCAATAAATTACTTCACTTAAAAAATATTCCTGGAGTAGCAGAGTACTTGAGCAGCACACATGAGACTTTTACGGATTAAGGTACTTCAACTCCTGTGCTTTTACTAACTGCTATGGGATGACTCAGCTGATTGGACAGCCTTAAAACTCCCGATCTCAGGCTATATTTGGCCAGTGATGGCGAGCTTTTTGGAATGTATCTGCCTCTCACTCATGCAGATTTAGGTTATTCTCTCAGGTTCACTCAGGTTAGCTGTCCCATCTTAAAGAGTTAATGTCGGCACCGCAAATTTTAGAAATGGTTCTTGAAAAGGTAAGTGTTTGAGAATATGCTTTTTTTCATTTTGATCTAATCTCAAAATATAATGCAACTCTAATCTAATTTTAATTAATTCGTCTGTGTCAGGGAAAGTATATTGCATTTTGTATAGTTTATTAAAAACTTCCGTTGATAAAATCGGTTAAAAAAGAAAACAATAAGGAACTCGCATATGTTTATTGAATTGTCTTCTAAAAACACCAAAAAGAAGTTATGCTCTTCAATTTTGAGCGTTAATTATCCCAATAAAACTGAAGTAACCATGAATAAAATTTTTTTACATGTAGGTATATTGAAATATTTATTGCAAAAAATTATTCTTCAGCGATCCAAATGAAAATTGGATAAACAAGTTGCAACAGCTTTCGAGAGAAACACCACCATTTTAATTTTTACGTCCTGGAACCAGAACTTTAGCCTCCACAGCGGAAATATAATTTCATTAGATGAATTTCCTTAGGCCGATCTCGCACCTACCTAGCGATAAGCACTACTCTTTTCCATATATTTTCACCCTCCATCGGTTGCGAAAAGGGATAATCCAGATAAACGAGATGAAGGAATAAAGGTATGAACAAAATTAAAATGGAAGAGCTTGCGGTTGGAGAAATGTGATAAAATAATTTTTTGTCAAAGTTCTTGTAATCATTTGCGCTTGTGTTTAATTAAAAATCCACAATAAACATTGGTATTACACTCACACTAAAGACTGGTTTAACAACATTAACGAGTATTAGCTGAAATATGGGATCAAACGGAAATAGACCTTTACATTCTATTCAATGTTAGAGTCCTCCTAATAAAATTTTTAAAATCATACAAGATTCGCCGAGCATTTAACGCGGTGGGTAACCAACTCCGCGGCTAGCCCAATATTCTCCAAGGAATGGAAACCTTGCCTGGTGTTGTACGGCCATGTGAATGATTTAATATGGTAATGTTTATTCTCCGATATGACCTCAAGAGAGACATAAAATTTGCACCCATTTGCTCAGAAAGTATTGCGCCAGAAAAAGACTGCCTAGAGAACTTAGTGTTGGTGAAGTGGTTCTTGACTGTTCACCTGGAAAGCGAGAGGCCCAATCAATCACATCCCTGGATATGGATTGGGGAGCAAGAGGCAGCACCCGGCTATGAACCCGTTCACCATCAACTTAATCCCATGCCAGCCAAATGGGTTACCACGCCATTTCCAGTGGACAAAACACACGAGTGGAATATCGGTGGAATATCGGCAATAAATTGTGCAACCAATGACTACGGCGTAATCTCCAAGTCCTTGTATGAGTTCCAATCTCACTGGTCACGTTAATATGCATCACCCCACACGCATGAACCACGTACACCCACATGAACCAACGCACGCATACTGATAAAACACCTTTATTCCTTTGTTTCATTTCGTTCCCGACCGCTGGGCCGGACAGTGCGCAACCAACCATCGTCGTCGGACTCCCGAAAAACAATCAATCCAGGCATTCAATCGTTTTTATTCGTTTGCTTTTCTTCGACTGTCGCTCCCTGTTGTGCCGGGTCGACAGCATTTCAAGGGTTAAAAAAAAAACAAGGGAACCGTTCTGCAGAAGCATTCGATGGAACCGTAAAAAAAGAGACGAGCGACAAGGCGTAGTTGACGGTTTAAATCCGATCACTTCAATGAGCCCGAACTGTGAGCGAATAGTCATTCGGGGCTACGCCTGCGTTTCTCCTGACGACGCGGGACGGGGAGGACAGGGAAGAATGACACTGGCTGGGGAGGAGGGGGGTTGGATGCCATTCCTCCACCCTCGTGGAACGGCGGGAGGGCGAACTTTCCATTTCGGAATGCTCGGTTGCGAATTTTCGCGCCGAAGTTGGGACAAAGAGACGGGAGGATAAATGCTGCTCCAGGGCCTCCTAGGACGAGCACTCACTCTCCCTTTACCTCCAAACCCTTGCAATCCCTGTTTTCCTCTCTTTATTCCACTTTCTCTCTCTCTTGCTTTCTCTCTCTCACTCTCCTTTTCTCTCCTAAACGGGGTGCGAGAGGACTTGTGGGTTGAGAGTGGTGTTGGATTTTTGATCCGCAATTGCTTTACGTGTCGGTTGTTCGCATTCCTAGTTTTCTTCGTGTCTATACCTCCCTAAAGATTCTTGGCATTTCTCTTCAGAATTTATTTTTTTATTTTAGAATTGAAAATATAATTGTATAGTCCTTTTAAAATTTATTAACCGACACAGGTTTCGATTGTCCTTGCCAATAACGCGCAAGTGTCGAAACTTGGAACGGTGATTTAAATTTAAAGTGGACCATAAAATGATATTTCCAATTAATAAATTTCTTAAAGGCATTAAAATTAATTCAACATGCACGAAGTAGAAAAATATCTAACTCTTATGTGTGTAATAAAAAAAATCTTTTCAAAAAATATTTTCTGTCTTCTAAGCTAGAACGATATGACAGGAAAAAATGTAGCTATTTCTCCCCGCATATTTGTTTTATTTAAAATTTGGCAGTATATAGCTAAGGAAGGCTGAGAAGGCCGGGCTGCATGCATCTATAAGTTTATGACTAATATTCGATTTTTTTCAGGCTTACCTGACAATATTATATTGTAATTGGGTCCCAAAATGTTTCACTCGGTGACTGAGACACGTATATACATTTAACTTTCTCGAAGATTTTTCATATATAAGCACTATATCCTATATCGGGTAACTCCGTTATAAAAGTTAATTTCGCGGCATTTCCCGCAGTTTTCTTCTCGAAGATATTCACTAGATTGGAATTTATTAATTTACGGGATTCGACTGAAATAAAAATGAGTAAAGATTTTATCACCTGAAAGGTTAATGATTGCATAATTTTAAGGTAGGTACATTGACTCGTCACGACGACGACCCGTATAACCATAATATCCAAACTCCCAGCACCGCACAGCCAACCATTTTAGCAAAACAGGAAGGGGAATCTCAAGCATGAAAGGTTGAAGGCATTGAAGTCATCAATATTGATTACATTTTCTATACCATAGAGGACGTGTACACTAAAACGTGCAATATGCTTTATATGCATTCAGTGTGCGTAAAAACTACGAACTCTTAAAATACTCCTGAAAATAAGGTCGAAATGACATAACAATGGAATAAAACAAATGGATTATTATACTCTATATTTCCACTATTTTATTCTATATTTTCTCGGAAAGAGATGTAAACACAATGCCTAGGTGGAGAGGAAGAGATATTGGGACAGATAACCTTTCACTCTCGTTTAGCGAGAAAGAACACCTGCTGAATTATGATTTGTAATTAATACGAAGGTAGAACAAAAATACTGTCAGTAATGGGATTCGAAATAGGAAAGAGAGCGTCAGAAATGAAAGTCACACTTACTCATTGAAATTCCGCCATTGGAACCGCACAACCCATTCACAAAAAGATAAATATACTTAAATAAATAGTGCGATCAAATGTTAGAGCTAAGCAAGAGCCTTCGCTTATTATTGCCATACAAATTGGTGATGTCCGCAATTTTCATCAGTACAACTTTGTTGCAATAAAAACTTAAATGATTTAAGAGTTTGATATAGGCTTAGATAGTAAAACCCATTTGGTTAAATAAAATGGAACTAGGTTTAGGTAACATGGTCTTCTAGTGAAGTAAAACACTAAAAAAAACATTTCCGTTCATAAAAAGGTGTTTTGAAAACCTCAAAACCCTTTCATTGCTCGATATTGTACATTCTAACAAATTTATCTCGATCTTCCTATTACCACACGCATCACATAAAACACTTTTTAAAATTGATATCGGTGTTTTTATGTGAGATGAAAGAGCCTCGAGTTCTTAATTCCTTTTTCTGATGGCGCAGTTAGGGGCCTTCCGGGTGCCTTCGATGATGGAGATAAGTCACGCAGTTTAGTTCCGGTTTTCCAGCCACGTCTCACATTCCTTCCAACATCCTAATGCTCAGATTTAGTGTCACAGGATACTTACAACACATTTTATGCAGTTTTGGGATTGGGGAACATGAAGAAACGCTTCAATGGGTCTTGGAAACTGCCCTTTATGACAAAAGTTTATCGTACAAAGGAGTAAATGGATACATTAATTCTGTCAGAATATCGGTTGGCGCCTTCTAAAGGATGTATGCCGCACTAAAACAAAGGTTTACGATGCAACGAGTATTAACTTCCAGTCACGCTGGAGTCACAGAGACCCCTAAATATAAACCCCTCTAATGTGATTACTACCTAATGCTCAAATCGTAAGAGGAGTAGGAGCAGAGCAGGACTGGGTATAATAAACGGGTCACATCAGTGGATCGGACGGGAGTCCATCCCGCACGCTTTCGCCCACTCGCTTCCTCTCCACGTCGTGTGACAGTCAGTGACCAATGGCTCCGGCCGCCCGAGATTGGAGGAGATTGCTGGACGGCGGGAAGGGGTTGGAAGGAGGAGGAGGACGGGATAAGCGGCGCGGGGGAGGGATGGGGTTGAAAGCATGATGAGGGTGGGAAAGGAGCTGGCTGGGACGGGGCAAGAGAGGGTGTCGGAGGAGGTAAATGGGGTCGGAGGTGCATTAGCTCTTATCCATCCACCTCACGACCCGATTTCTCTCTTCCTCTTTCTGTTCGCATTTTTGATCTCTTTATCCTTCAAACGTGTCCATGGTGATTAATACACACGGTAAAAGCAGAGGTTGTTAAAGAGTGAAAAAAGCGGGAACATTTTGATAATTACGATTTGATTATTGCGATTTGCTAGCTAAAAATTTTGATTGTTTAATAATTATTCGTACGCATAGATGATTAATGAAGGTTTTATTTTTTTGTAATAGCTTGGTTATGTTGTCATTCTATTCATTTTATGAAAACTGCTCAAAATTATCGCCTTCACTTGGATATATTACATAAAACTCGAAACAATTAAATAGGAAATTTGAATCAGTAGTAATAACGTTCTTTAAACTAAATATAAACTAAAAAAAACTATAATATACTAAAAATAAAGAAACAAGCGAGAATGCGTCCAACTGATGATGAAAATAATACAAAATGTATTAGAAAAATAATTGTGCACAAAAAATTCTTTAAAAAATTCTCTTTCAAAACTGCGTATGATGGGAACGAGAATTAATTTTAAGTCTGATTACCTGAGACAAATGAGTCAGACCCACTTTATTTTGAAATTTCATTTGCTTTACAACCTAAAGAATAATGTACCTACAGAAGTATTTAAAGCTTCAAGACACTGTTTAAGTTTTTTATGGCTGCATATAATTTCCTTTTTCTCCAATTCTTCCCGTCGACTTTTTCCACCTTCCTTCGGCATTAACAAAAGTCTCCAAATAGCTCGGAAAAAGAATTTTGTCTGGCTATCATTACCTAGAAAACAACATTACCAAACGTAATTCCGGCATTTTTGCGCACCTAATTTATTTAGTAAAGTTCCAAGTCTGGAACAAACGCAAGGACTGCAGAAAAACTTGTTTTAAGTGAATTTATTAGAGGCTAGCTAAAACCTTCGTCTCCACCTCCCTCCCGACCCGCTTTTCTTCTCACGCTAACTCCTCCAACTTGTATATTTCTATGGTTGGCCATCTCGAGGGCAAGATATTTAATGACCGTAATGGCCCCCCGCATGGAGCGAGGGCTAATCCGCCACCACGCCTTCCCCGGACGCCGCAGGATGTATGACGCCGCGGTGCAAATGTGGAAGCACGGCAGCGCAAATAGCCAGAAAACCTTAGGTTATGAGGCTCGTAAGTGCATACAAGACGCCTTTGTCGTCTCTCTCGGGTGGTGCTAGAATGAAGGCGAAGGCTTTATACGGTCCCACGTAATCGTTCTGTCAGTCAGTTCGTGGGTGGCCAAGTTTTCGCTTTTATAGCTGACCCTAAATGCTCAGGGTTCGCCATGACAAAGAAATCTTGTCCCCTGACGTTTTTGCTTTTCACCACCTACCTCACCGACTATTTCCACTTGCCTAGGGGACCCTTATCAAATTTCGAAAGGCCATTTTTTACTTTTATTACTCCTCCCCCTTGCCCTTGTACCAAAGTATTTCTATTTTCCTTCCCTTCTTATGTATCTCTCGGTGTTATAGGTATCAAGTATCATAGAGAAACCCTTTTCTAAAAGGAATTTTTAAAAACATTTTTCTCTTTGATGAAATCAAGTTTCACTTAGATGTTACTTGGTTTAGGTTTACCTTGTAGTATACCTATGACTCATCTTTCCTGTTTATGAGTAGATACTCGGAACTGAAGTAGAAATATTTTGAAAAACTTTTCTTGGAATAATAAATGCATATATAATTATGAAACAATAGCTCTATTAGTGAAATAATGCTGATATCAACCTTACGTATAGTGTTCCTCCTGAACTTCTCTACTCCCCGGTGGAAACGTAATGGAATACTAAAACCCACCACATGCATCGACTTTCTTCTCTCCTCGTGTCTGCCTTTCTTTTTCTCCTCTCTCTCTTAACCTACCCCCTCCGCCCTTTAATCCTTAACCCCAACCCAATCTCGCCTTTATCCTCGCCCACTTCATACACCCTCCTCATATTTACGTCTCTCCATCCCTCATTCGGAGCACCTCCTCCCTTACGCCCTTTCCTCCCCCACATGCCATAATCTACACCCCATTCTCCACCCCACCCCACCACATATACCCCTTTAAAACCATTCTCCTTCGCACACCCTTCCTCAAACCCTCCTCCTCCATCGGCTGCTTGGTGGAGGGAGGTAGCGGGGGGTAAACGGTCGCACCGGTATTAG